>JBAMBE010000889.1:0-93358 GCA_037043585.1 Drosophila mimica | reverse complement strand
AGATGCAACAATTCGTAACAAAGCGCTCAACTAGAAAAGATGATACAAATTTTTAAGTATGGAATTTAATAGAACTTAAGATTAAAATTCATTTTTAATAAATATTACATTACAGCTTTTAAGCTGTTAGCCCCCTGTGACTTAAAAAATAACAGTAGTTATTGTTTTTGTTGTTGTTCTTCTTCTTCTGTATTGTTGTTGTTGTTCCTGTTGTTGTTGTTGTTGCTCCTGTTGTTGTTGTTGTTGTAGCAGCTGTGATGTTGTTGTAGCTCTTGTTGTTGTTGTGGAGATTTGTTATTGTTGTTGTAGCGGTTGTGATGTTGTTGTTGAGTTTTGTTGTTGTTGTTTTTGCTTTTTGTTATTATTTATTTTATTTAATTAATTAATAATAACTTTAAGCGCCTGCCTTCTCAACCAGCTTGAACCAGTGTCCGCACTCACTTCTGGTTGCCCTTCTGCCGTTCCATCGGATCGTTCATAATTTTTCACTGAATCCACCTGGGGTCGTGTGAGGCCGGTCTTCAGTGTGATTTTCCAACTGATATCGCACTTAAAACTGTCCAACAGCTCCTGATGTTTTCGGACTTAAAATTTCGTCCGCGTGCAAATATTTTCACGGGGGTGAAAATAAATTTTGGCACGCATTCCTCTTAGTGCTTCTGGCACCCACCGCAGCATGCAGAAGAATAATCTGCATGCGCAAACGCAGCCGATTTGAAAGTTCAAGGGCGCATGCTTGCATTTAAAAGCTCAAGGGCGCAGGCTTGCATTCAAAAGCTTTCTGCAGCACCATAAGCTTCATCAGCTGATCTAAGCTTATTAATACAAATGCGATATTGCTGACTATTCGCGTCCCCCACAAGATGATATCGTGAGAGAGAGTAGATTTACACCGTCGACTGATGACTGGACATGTGCCACGCTGACAGTCACAACTGAAAGATAAAAATGGGCAATTGGTTCTTTCCAGCCCTACAAATCTCCAGGCAGAAACGGGATATCGCCACACGGCACTTTACGAGATGAAGAGCATGTTAAGCTCAGCAGTTGGTAATAAGGAGGTAGCACTGTGCACCTTCTTAGATATAGAAGGTGCATTTGACAACACGTCGCATGGTGCAATAAAGGCCACCCCCGCACGAAGGGGCCTGGACTCCACTACCAGTAGTAGGATACTGGCAGTATTGGGGTCCATACAAGCCACCACATCAACGCATGATAGTAAGGTAACAGTTATAACCACCAAAGGCTGCCCCCAAGGGGTGTACTGTCTCCGATACTCTGGAGTCTGTTAGTAGACGAACTGCTTAACATACTTACCACCATGGGTATTAAATATCAAGGATAAGCCGATGATATTGTCATAATAGCGCGAGGCGAATTCGAGGAGACACTCTGCGATATAGTCCAGACAGGGTTAGAAATAACGAGTGACTCGTGTATGGAGGTTGGACTCATCCTAAACCCTACAAAAATAGTCATCGTCCCCTTTACTAGACGATATAAGCTGCAGAGGATGAAACAAATACGGCTCTCAGAGTGCCTATTAGAAACAAGTAGGGAAGTGGGTCACATTTGGCAGCAAGGTAAACTTTGGCACCCATGTACAAAACACGGTATCGAAGTGCTCCAGAGCGCTTTATACATGTCGGAGTATAGCCGGAAAGTCATGGGGTACATCTCCAAAGATAATGAGATGGCTTACCTAATGGTAGTAAGACCCATGCTGACATATGGAGTAACAGCATGGGGCGATAGGGCGCGACTTGAAAAGAGAGCTGCAGAAATTGCAAAGAATGGACTGTCCAACAATGGTCTTGGAAGCCTTAATGGAGCTCACACCACTCCAGCACACCATAAGGCTCTAACAGAAAGCAACGCTCTTAAGGATAACAGCAGAAGGAGGCAATCACATCCTAAGTCAAAAAGATGCGCAACGACTTTCAGATGAAGTTCCCCTAATGGTCGAGCGTAATTTCAAAGTTCATATGAGTAGCAAAAAAGAATGGACGTTACTAAATGACATCCATCCTATGAAACCGCACTCCATAAAATGGTACACCGACGGACCACTCACCAACCAGGGTACAGGCCTTGGAATAGTGGGCCGTCGGATATCTTATCATGAATCCCGAGGAACGCAAACTAGCATATTTCAAGCTGAAGTTTGTCCGACAGGAAGATGTGCGGAGCTTAACCTGGTGCATAACTATCGGAATACGGATGTATCCATCCTATCCGATAGTCAAGCAGCAATAAATGCCATTAGTGGGACGAAAATAACTTCAAAATTAGTCCATGAAGCCCGGGTCCCGGGCCACACGGACATAGAAGGGAACGAATTGGCCGACGGGCAAGCAAGATTGGGGGCGGAGAGACCCTTAATAGGACCTGGAAGAACTAGGAAGAAAGACAGAGGAGGCAGCGGAGCTGGGCAGAGGGACTAGGACTCCGACAAGCCAAATATCTTTTGCTCAGCATAGGTATTCAAACTCGGATGCGCTTTGCAAAGCTCTCTTCTTGCTCATCTCATTAAAAGTCGTCGGCCGAAATTGCACATCTCCGGTGCCAATATTTTTTTTCTCGCAAAAAAAATACTTAAAAATTAAATTCATAAGTCACGTGGCGGAGTGAAAATTATTTAAATTTTGGTCTTCAAAGACGCTACAGCTGCATCAAAAACGCTGCAAGCACAAGGAAACAAATAAACAAAAAAAAAACATGAAAACAAATTTTAAACCAATCCGTCGCGTTCGAAAAAACAAAAAAATAATAAAAATTATGACAAATAAAAATTTCTGAAAAAAAAACAATACAATATAAAAACCAGAAAAAAAAAACAAGTAAGAACGCTGTAGTCGAGTGAGCTCGACTACCATATACCCTGAACCAAGCTTTAAATACATTATAGGTTTATTTCCAAATGTCCCCTTTAATAGTTTCGCACCAAACAAATTATAGAGAAGTTTCCTAATAATTTTTCCACCCAGTTTGGTAACTAACTAACTTGCGAGGGATATGGAGGTTTATCGGTTTTGGGGGCTGGAGTGGGCGTGGCCCAAAAAATTTTGGAGTTCGACCTTAGTAATATACCTTCTAAGTTTGGTAACTGTAGCTCTTAAATTGCGGGAGATACAGGCATTTATAGTTTTTTGTGGGCGGGAGTGGGCGTGGTCCAACATTTTTTTTCCACATTTATGAAGGGTGTTACTAGCAATATACCTTTAAAATTTGGTGACTTAAGTTTTCAAATTGCGCGAGATATATGGGTTTATCGATTTACACCAACAGGTGTATCGGTTTAGGTAGGTGGAGTGGGCGTGGCCATCCAATTTTTTTATCGATCTTTGGGGGAGTTACCAGTAACATACCTGCAAAATTTTGCGACTCTAGCTTGCAAATTACGGCAGATATGCGCATTTTAAATTTCTAGGGACGAAGTTCCTGGGGGCGGCGGATGTGGGCGTGGTCAAAAAATTGGTATGCCAATCTTTGGAGGAGGTTACCAGCAAATTACCTTCCAAGTTTGGTTACTCTATCTTTAAAATGTTCGGAGATATACGGAGTTATCGATTTACAATCGGAATTGTCGATTATAGGCGCAGGTGTGGGCGTGGCACCACCAATTTGTTATCGGTTCTTAAAGGCGACTACCAGTAATATACCTACCAAATTTGACGTTCCCTACTCAAAAACTGCGGAAGATATAGCCATTTGAAAATTTTAGGGGCGGGGATGATGGGGGCGTCGGAGGTGGGCGTGGCACATGCCGATCTTTCAAGGACCTCGCCAACAACCTACCAACCAAAATTGGTGACTGTATCCATTAAATTGTGAGAGATATGTGGAATTTACTGCTATCGGAAATCTGAATGTATCGATAATTCAGAAACTGAGGCAGTTATCGATAAAATATTCAAACTTGATCTGCGCCTGGTATACGAGATCTTATATTCCAAATTTGAAGTCTCTAGCTCTTATAGTCTCTGAGATCCGCGTGTTCATACAGACGGACGAGACGGACAGACGGACAGACAGCATGACGGACATTGAACAAAACCAATATACTATTATACCTTTTTGGTATAATAGTATAAAAACAAAAAATGTTTAGTATATTAAAATTTATTGTTTCATAATATTATTTAAGTTTTCTGAAGTATAAACTTACATTTTATTTAATATTCTAAATATTAATTGATGGTATAAAAGTAAAACAAGGTTTCACTTGAGAGAATAATAATAACGTATGGGGCAACTGCACTACCACAATAAAAAAAAAAAAATTGTTAATATATTAAAATTCATTGTTTCATAATATGATTTAAGTTTTCTGAAGTATAAACTTACATTTTATTTAATATTCTACATATTAATTGATGGTATAAAAGTAAAACAAGGTTTCACTTGAGAGAAAAATAAAAAAAAAACAAAAAATTGTTAATATTTAAAAATTTATTGTTTCATAATATTATTTAAGTTTTCTGACAGCCAGGTTCAGGATACTGAGGCATTTTTAAATGCAGAACTCGACCCTGTACAACCGATCACACCTATCGCCCCTAATGAGGTCCACTTGCAGATTCGCAGGCTCAAGTCCACTAAGGCCCCTGGCTATGATGGCGTCGACGGCAGAGTTGCTAAGGCCCTCCCAGAGAAGGGAGTGATGTTCTTGGTGCTGCTTTTTAACTCCATGGTTCGCATCCACCACTTCCCCACCCCGTGGAAGTGTGCTGTGATTGCGATGATTCCGAAACCTGGCAAGCCGGATAATCTTGTCTCGTCATATCGACCGATAAGCTTGCTGTCCACTTTCTCTAAAATATTTGAAAAAATATTTCTTGGAAGATTGTCGGCAGTAAGTGGCTTCCAGAGAGCCATTCCTGATCATCAATTTGGCTTCAGGCATCACCATGGTACACCAGAACAAGTTCATCGAGTAGTACAACATGTTCTCGAGGCCTTGGAAAATAAGCAGTACAGCTCTGCCGTCTTTCTGGATATCCAGCAAGCGTTTGATCGCGTATGGCATGATGGCCTGCTTTTTAAGCTTAAGTCCCTTCTACCATCGGCGCAGTATCTACTGCTCAGGTCTTACCTGCTCGGCCGTTCTTTTATGGTTGAAGTAAGGGGCGAGCGATCAAACATCCGCCGCATTGGTGCGGGTGTACCGCAGGGTAGTGTCCTTGGACCTGCCTTGTACACATTGTACACTGCGGACTTGCCGATTCCAGTAGCCAGAAACACGCTGCTTGCCACATACGCAGATGACACAGTGTTTCTTGCTAACTCCACCTCTGCTTCGGGAGCAGCTGCGGTTACGCAAAGATTCCTGGATGGCTTTAGTACTTGGGCCAACCGTTGGAATATCTGCGTCAATGGGAGCAAATCTCAGCATTGCACGTTTGCACTCAGGAATGGTAACTGTCCAACTGTCCGACTCAACAACATGGTGATACCTCAGGAGAACCATGTTCGCTACCTGGGTATGTATCTGGACAGGAAACTTACTTGGCGCAAACACATTCAGATCACGGCAGCAGCGTGTAGATCCAAAAGAGCAAAACTCAACTGGTTGCTAAAGCCATCAAGCAAACTCAGCTTGAGCAACAAGCTGCTGGTGTACAGGAGCATCATCGAGCCCACATGGACATACGGGATTCCATTTTGGGGCACAGCTGCAAAATCTTGGATATACCAAATTCAAGTCTTGCAGAACAAGGTGCTCAGAGACATCTCTGGTGCCCCTCCATATGTTAGCAACAGGACGCTGCACAACGACTTCGGACTACCGACAGTCAAAACGCAGATAAACCGACATACGAGTCGGTATAACGACCGGTTGCATAACCATGTTAACCCGTTGGCCATCACACTTGGGAACAACACCACTCGCAGGAGGTTGAAGCGCCTACACACCAGCGACCTCTGGACTGTTGGCCGTTAAATAAATGTTACTTTGAATGTTATGTATTATTAGTTAAAACCATTTCTATGTTTATGTTATAGATTATAAATCCACTGTCTCTTTCATACTGTTTCAAATCAATGTTTTATAGCCTTTAAATAGGTTGATTAATGTTTAAATAAATTGCCACATAAAAAAAAAAAAAAAATAAAAAAATAATTAAAATTTAAAAACATTTAATAAAATTGGTGCCTAAAAGTATGATTTATTAATTTTAATTTTTTTTTTCTGTTCTAAAATTTTTCTTTTCTCATATTCCAAATTAAAGTGATGCCTTTTGATATACATACATATGTGAATATGTGTGAAGGTGCAATTATATTAATTCAATTAATAGCATGGGCATAGCCTTGACATTGGATACCTCTGGTGGTAAGTCTGTTGAGCAGTTCGTCTACTAACAGACTCCAGAGTAGCGGAGACAGTACACCCTTTGCAGCCTTTGGTGATTAAGACTGTTACCTTACTATCATGCGTTGATGCGGTGGCTTGTCTGGACCCCAGTAGTGCCAGTATCCACATACTGGTAGTGGAGTCTAGACCCCTTCTTGCAAGGGTGGCCTTAATCGCATCGTGTGACGTGTTGTCAAAGGCACCTTCTATGTCCAAGAAAGCACACAGTGCAATCTCCTTATTATCAATTGCTGAGCTTAACATGCTCCTCAGCTGATAAAGTGCCGTGTCCGTAGACCTGCCCGCTCTATAAGCATGCTGTGTTGTGTGCAGCGGACTCTGCATCAACAGAGTGCTTCTAATATTGTAGTCCACCAGCTTTTCCAATGTTTTCAGTAAAAACGATGTCAAGCTGATGGGTCTGAAGGACTTTTTGTTGGTGATGTCTTTCTTCCCTGCCTTGGGGATGAAGACCACCCCAGCACTTCTCCAAGCGCTCGGTATAAAACCGAGGACAAGGGTACCCTGCAGTATCTTCTTGATGCGGGAGAGGAGCAAGTCCTTTCCGATCTGTAAGAATACTGGCGATGTCCCGTCTAAGCCTGGAGATTTGTAGGGCTGGAAAGTGCCAATTGCCCATTTCAATCTTTCGGCTGTGACTGTCAGGCGATCGCTTTGACATTGCTCTGTGGAGCCTGGCGCTTTCGCTTTTACTAAATATGCTTTCGCAGAAGTTCCTCTAATTCTGCCTTTTGGCCTTCCTAATCTCCTTGTTATAGGAAGTCAGACTTTCACGGTACCTCTCCCATTCTCCGTCTCTCTTTGCTTTGTTGAAGAGCCTTTCCAGGCTCTCTTTCCACCAGGGAGCATCTTTGACCATGCGTTTTTTCCCTAACGGTCAACTATCTATAAAAGCATCTGTTATGCTTTTATTTAAATTTCCTACAGCTCTCTCTAGCTCAAGTGGGGTTCTGGGTATACCAGATGTCCCGTTGGAGAGGTATAGCTCTAGGATAGACTTGAACTATTCCCAGTCTGTCTTCCTGGAGGTGCTGCTATCCGTATTTAGCTGTAGCTTAAATAGGATGATTTTATGGTCTGACATGGATTCCTCTGGTGAGACATGCCAGTCCCTAAGGTGAGTTTTTAGGGATCGACTGACCAGGGTGATGTCTAAAACCTCCTCTCTAACTCTTGTTACAAATGACGGTGTAGATACGACAATACGTAATTCTAGATTATGGTTAACTATGAAATCTGCTAGGTTCTCACCTCTCTTATTGATGCCGCTGCTGCCCCATATTGTGGTGGTGGCTGCTCGGTGCTGCCACGGGGGCTGAAGTTGTGGTGGGGATGTCCTCCACATCTGCTTCCCTGTCCTTCGGTTCGGGTGGCTTGTTTGCCCCGACCTTCTTCTTGAGACCATTCACATGGATGGTCCCGTACCGGAAGGAGAGTTGATATCCTCTTTCCTCAATAGCCCTTTTGGATAGTTCGTCTATCCCTATAACCAGAAGTGATCCTCCTCCTTCGTCTCTCCTGGATATTACTTTCTATGCTATTCTGGTTCCTTAGCAGAGCCAGAATAAATTCCGAGGTCCTGTCTATGCTCCTTGGGCAGTAGATGGTGATACTGTGGGGCGACGGTATTTCGTGTCCCACTTTGCATGTGAGGGGCACGCCTTTCCAAGAGCGCAGCTTCGGTGAGACGGCTCTCAACCAGTTGGCTGAGTCTTCGTTGAAGCACTCAATGATCAGGAAACCAACCCGAAAATGAATGCCCGCGAACGAAACCGCCCATCCAGACTCAACCACCTCGTCTAGGATTGTATCCTCCAGCGCAGACATGTCTTCGTGACTAAGCATGACCTGGGGGTATTCCACAGGTAGCACGGCCACCTTCACTTTCTTCGCCATATCTGCGTATGACGACCGAGGTCCGGCGGGTGCTGGAGGGTTGGTCCTCATGGCCGCACGTGACGTGCTTGGACGCGTGTCCAAGCCTTCTGGGGCCTTGTTTGCCGGTGTTCCCACAGCTGCTGACTTCTGCGCCTTGGGGGCTTCTGCCTGCGGGCATGCCCTTTTAGGGGTTGCCGTCGGTGGCGAGAGGGTGTTGCTGAGCCTCTTTATGGCTGGTGTCGGTGCCACAGCTGCCTCCCTTGGCTCCTTTGCCTTCTTTAAGGCCTCATCGGGAGCAAGTCCTTGTTGGAGGTACCGGAGGTACCATTTGACCCGTGACCCACAAAGATTTCGTCGGTTTGGGTCATCCAACCCACCTGGTTCGCCCCTCGGTGGCAGAAATTCCTCCTTCTTCCTTGGGCGTTGTCCGCCCTGCCTAGAAGCAGCATTTGGTGCAGGGTGTAGTGGTCGGGATGGTCCGACCACATTCTTGCGTGCCTGCTGCGCTCTTGCGGTTGGCGCTAGAACAGCACGGGGTGGAGGCTGGTCTGCCACCCTTGTGGTTGTTCGCCAGTTAGTGCCCCGATTCTCGATTGTACGATTCGGGGCTTGCTGTGCCTGTGGCGCTCTCCTGTATGGTGCTGGAGTAGCACGGTGTGGAGGCTGGTTTACCACACTGAAGGATCTCCGACCATCCAGGTCTCGATCCTCCATCTGTCTAGCGACACTCTCCGCTGGGATATCCTGCGGAATATAAATTTTATTTTCATTTGCTGACATATTATGTCCCACAAGCTGCGGAGAAGTGAGTGTCCACCCGGGCAGAGATCCGGGTAAGGCTGAATAGAACAGGCGGTCGCCATTTGCCTGAGCACACCGTTAGTGACTGGGCTATTTGTTTAAGACCGGGCTCCCAGCCAGGCTGACTATCGGCACGGTACGATTGACACCTTAGCCCGGCCCGGTGTGGGATTTGGGGGGATAGGATGGGTAGGTAAGTGCGTGGGGAGGTTGGGGGTGTGTGAGGCTATACTTTTAAGAGGCGGCAACACAAACGCCATGTCGATACGCATTCGGTGTCGTACCCGCTGTTTGTCCGGGACTGCTTATTTACGAGAATTCTCGTGTTATTCGCAGCTAACCTCCCAATGGAAGGCCGTTCGCTATCCGCAACCCGCGACCCTCCTGGTGGCCTAAGCTCAGCCCCGTTCGAACCATCCCACAAGTTCTTACGCCCAGGTAATTAGATTAATAATGAATAATTGATATCGAAAGAAAATTAATATATATTACTACAAACACTCGACAATTGAAAGTTATAATGGCATAGATTAAGTTGAAACTCAAAGTATGGTATACAAAATTTATTTGTTTAATTTTTTAATAATTTTTTTTAATTCAGCTCATACAAGAAAAAGTATGTTCTAAAATACATTTTTTTTATTTAGCTCCTACAAGAAAAAGAAAAAGTTTGTGTGTATTTTATTGGGAAGCAGTCAGCACATAAACTGACTACTAAAAGGCGTCGCGACTAGCACTTGTAAATAGTTGGACATATGGAGAGGGAGTAATGCGTTGCGCACAGTAATGCGATGGTAGAAACGAGTGAATAGACTAAGACTCTAAAAGACACTGACTTTATTGAGTAACAAGAGAGAACGTTGCAGTCGGACTATGGTACCATGACTTGTGTGCAGCCAAGAAATACTGTCCAAGATTGCCTTTCAGATTGAAATAGATATAAGATAGTAACCCTTCTTCGAAGTTTGGCAATCTTAAATTACGGAAGATATGAACTTTTCGAGATTTTTGGGGGCGGAAGGGGGCGTTGTTGAAAAAAATTAAAGAGAATGTTCCTAATAGTAAGTTTGGTAACTGTAGCTATTAAATTGCCGGAGATATGGCCATTTATGGGAGCGGGAGTGGGCGTGGCACAACAAATTTTTGGAGTTCGCTCTTAGTAATATACCTTTAAAGTTTGGTAGCTGTAGCTGTTAAATTGCGGGAGATATGGGCATGTATCGGTTTTTGGGGCGGGAGTGGGCGTGGTCTAAAATTTTTTCCAGATTTTTGAAAGGTGTTACTAGCAATATACCTTTAAAATTTGATGACTTAAGCTTTCAAATTGCGTGAGATATACGGTGTTATCGATTTACACCGACAGGTGTATCGATTTAGGTAGGCGGAGTGGGCGTGGCCATCCAATTTTTTTATCGATCTTTTGGGGAGTTACCAGTATTATTCATTAGGCTTGGGGTGTATGTGCACTGCGGCCTGATAGATATATTGTGCCACCTTCTGAGGCTTTACAAACTCCTCCATCGGACCCAAGCTCATGCACAAATCGCTAGAATTTTTATTGGGTTGAGCGGCCACTATGTCATTGCTCATCAGGTGACAGTGCATCCCCAGGATGTTGACTTCTTTTCCCTGCTAGGGCTGCACATTCTGGCTAGGATGTGGCATTGAGGTACCTGCCTCGACTTTCACAGAACCTACAGAGTCCGCTACTGATTATACCCAGCTTGGCTAGGTGACTTCTTAGTCTACAGTGTCCCGTCAGTAGACCGGTGAGTATTCTAAGATTGTTTTTGCTCATGGCTATAATCTGCTTCAAATCGCTTCTGATTATAGCCACCCAGTAGACATTTGGCTTGTCGGAGTCCTGGTGCCTCTGCCCAGCTCCGTTGCCATCCTCTGTCTTTCTACATTCCTAAGCTCCTGCCGTATCGTGTGCCTTCCGATGCCACAATACGGTTCAGGTCCCACTAGGGGTCTCTCCGCCCCCAATCTTGCTTGCCTGTCGGCCAGTTCATTCCCTACTATGTCCGTGTGGCCCGGGACCCATCTTAGGGTGAGCCTGTTGGTTGCCCCGAGTCGGTCAAGTTTGGATCGTGCTTCTAGGACCACTTTAGAAGTGATTTTCGTCCCACTAATAGCGTTTAACGCTGCTTGACTATCGGATAGGATGGATATATCCGTATTCCGGTAGTTGCGCACCAGGTTAAAATCCGCACACCTTCCTATCGCACACACTTCAGCTTGGAATATGCTGGTTTGCGTTCCTAGGGATTCGTGATAAGATATCCGAGGGCCCACCACTCCTAGACCTGATAGATATCACTGTGCCCTGGTTGGTGAGTGATCCGTCGGTGTACCATTTTATGGTGTGCGGTTTCATGGGATGGATGTCATCCAGTGACGTCCATTCCTTTTTGCTACTCATATGAACTTTGAAATTACGCTCGAATATGTATTCGGCTGCCATTTCATCCCTAGGTTGAACTAGAAGGGGAAGTTCATCTGAAAGTCGTTGGGCATCTTTTTGGCTAAGGATGTGATAGCCTCCAACTCCTTCCGCTGACATCCTTAACAGTGTGGCTTTCTGTTGGAGCCTTATTGTGTGGTGGAGTGGTGTTATCTCCATTAAGGCTTCCAAGGCCATTGTTGGACAGGTGCGCATTGCCCCTGTCATGCATACGCAGGCCAGTCTCTGCAGTTTCTGCAGCTCTCTTTTCACGGTGATAAGCCGCGCTCTATCACCCCATGCTATTACTCCATAAGTCAGCATGGGTCTCACCACCATTGTGTATAGCCATCGCATAATCTTTGGTGATGTGCCCCATGACTTTCCGGCTATACTCCGGCACGTATAGAGCGCTCTTGAGCACTTCGATACCGTGTTTTGTACATGGGTGCCAAGTTTAGCTTGCTGTCAAATGTGACCCCTAGGTACTTAACTTCCTGTACTGGTTTCTTAATAGGCATCCTGTAATAGCCGTATTTGTTTCATCCTCTGCAGCTTGTACCGTCTAGTAAAGGGGACGATGACTGTTTTTGTAGGGTTTAGGTTGAGTCCAACCTCCATACACCAGTCTCTCGTTATTTTTAACCCTGTCTGGACTATATCGCAGAGTGTCTCCTCGAATTTACCTCTCGCTATTATGACAATATCATCGGCATAGCCTTGACATTGGATACCTCTGGTGGTAAGTCTGTTGAGCAGTTCGTCTACTAACAGACTCCAGAGTAGCGGAGACAGTACACCCTTTGCAGCCTTTGGTGATTAAGACTGTTACCTTACTATCATGCGTTGATGCGGTGGCTTGTCTGGACCCCAGTAGTGCCAGTATCCACATACTGGTAGTGGAGTCTAGACCCCTTCTTGCAAGGGTGGCCTTAATCGCATCGTGTGACGTGTTGTCAAAGGCACCTTCTATGTCCAAGAAAGCACACAGTGCAATCTCCTTATTATCAATTGCTGAGCTTAACATGCTCTTCAGCTGATAAAGTGCCGTGTCCGTAGACCTGCCCGCTCTATAAGCATGCTGTGTTGTGTGCAGCGGACTCTGCATCAACAGAGTGCTTCTAATATTGTAGTCCACCAGCTTTTCCAAAGTTTTCAGTAAAAACGATGTCAAGCTGATGGGTCTGAAGGACTTTGGGTTGGTGATGTCTTTCTTCCCTGCCTTGGGGATGAAGACCACCCCAGCACTTCTCCAAGCGCTCGGTATAAAACCGAGGACAAGGCTACCCTGCAGTATCTTCTTGATGCGGGAGAGGAGCAAGTCCTTTCCGATCTGTAAGAATACTGGCGATATCCCGTCTAAGCCTGGAGATTTGTAGGGCTGGAAAGTGCCAATTGCCCATTTCAATCTTTCGGCTGTGACTGTCAGGCGATCGCTTTGACATTGCTCTGTGGAGCCTGGCGCTTTCGCTTTTACTAAATATGCTTTCGCAGAAGTTCCTCTAATTCTGCCTTTTGGCCTTCCTAATCTCCTTGTTATAGGAAGTCAGACTTTCACGGTACCTCTCCCATTCTCCGTCTCTCTTTGCTTTGTTGAAGAGCCTTTCCAGGCTCTCTTTCCACCAGGGAGCATCTTTGACCATGCGTTTTTTCCCTAACGGTCAACTATCTATAAAAGCATCTGTTATGCTTTTATTTAAATTTCCTACAGCTCTCTCTAGCTCAAGTGGGGTTCTGGGTATACCAGATGTCCCGTTGGAGAGGTATAGCTCTAGGATAGACTTGAACTATTCCCAGTCTGGAGGTGCTGCTATCCGTATTTAGCTGTAGCTTAAATAGGATGATTTTATGGTCTGACATGGATTCCTCTGGTGAGACATGCCAGTCCCTAAGGTGAGTTTTTAGGGATCGACTGACCAGGGTGATGTCTTGTCTTCTTGTACCTTGTGCTCTGATATGTTGAGTTTCATTTGAGTGGTGTTTGGCTCGATTACGTTGCCAAAATGAGCGTAGCATTTTCTCACGATATTGAAAGTACTGATGCTAATTTCTGAGTTGCGTGCGGTACAACCTGATAACAGCGACAGTAGTCCGGTGTCCTTTAGTTGTATAGTAAACGGGGTTCCGTTGCATACGGCTTGTAGTTCCATTACAGAATGTAGTTCCATTACAGGCTTGTAGTTCCATTATAATTATTTGGATGGTGTATTTTTGACCATACCATTTTGGTTGTTCTATGATTTACTTAACACATTGTTGGTGTTTTGTTGTTAAAAATTTGAAACTCATTGTTAACATTAAACAAAGCATACGTATTCTTCATTTGGTAAGGTTCGGCAGCTGTGCAAAACATCTGTTGTGAGTCCCATGAATTGATCCCTGTGGTTGTTTACAGCTATGATAGGTGTTTTAAGCTCAAATAGTTGCAAGCTTGTTGAGTCCCACATCGGAATCGGCACAATATTGAAAAGTTCTAGTCGTATTCTGTGACCAGTGTATTTTCCTCTGGTCTGGCTAATAATAGCAACTTGCTCTTCAAGTTGTCTTAGTCGCTTGTCAGATGCGGATCTTGTCTTCTTGACAATGTTAATGGTTGAATCAAGTACTGAAGTTTGTTTCTTCAGTAATGTTAGTAAATATTCATCGTTTGTTTTTACCTTCTTTATCAACTTGGTCATTTTATTAGCGTAGTCCGAGTATAATACTCCGAATATACTGTTCGCAATGTTACCCACTGCATCAAATGGGTACGCAGCATACATCAGCCGTTTTCGTTGAACGAAAATCCAAAATCCTTGCTTGAGTCTGGACACTAGTTCCCACCGTTTTAGTAAGGAACTTTCGTTGCGGTCTGCGTTGACATCGGGGGGAGCAGTCAGCGTTTCACCAATCAGAAAATGTGCTGGGGTGAGGGCTGTGTTGTCGGTTGGGTCATTTGACATTGGTGTAATTGGGCGAGAGTTTAAGATCGCTTCAATTTCGATGATCACCGTGTTTAACTCTTCGAACGTTAGAGATGCGGTATTTGTCGTGGTAACCAGTAGTCGTTTTGCAGACTTTACCGCCGCTTCCCATAGGCCTCCAAATGATGGCGCTCGTGGCGGTATGAATTTGAAGGCAACTTGTTTTTTGTTGCAGTGATTGATGATCTCTGCTTGAGCCTTCTCGCCAAATATTGATCCTCCTAATTCCTTTAGTTGGTTGTTTGCTCCGACAAAGTTGGTGGCATTGTCACAATGAATTGTTTGACATTTGCCGCGGCGGCTTAGGAAGCGCCGCAGGGCTCCTAGAAAGGCATTTGTAGTCAGATCGCTAACCAGCTCGAGGTGGACCGCCTTTGTAGAGAAGCAACAGAATACGGCTATATATGCCTTATCTGGTCTTTTTCCGCGAATTTTATGATGAATCCAAATTGGTCCGCAATAGTCTACGCCTGTAGTGAGAAACGGGCGTGTTGGTGTCACTCGATCGGTTGGCAGATTGCCCATAATTTGATTCATTAATTTGGGTTTTGCCTTATTGCACGTCACACAGTTGTGAACGATATTTCTCGACATTGTTTTGTCGTTCAGAATCCAATATTGTTGTCTAGCAGTTGCTCGTAAGGCTTGAGCACCGCAGTGCATGTTGTCTTCATGCAGCTCTCGTAGTATCATCTTCACTATTGGATCGTTGTAAGGCAGCAAAATCTGGTGCCTTGCATTGTAAGGGAGTGGGGCTTGCTCCAATCTACCTCCAACTCGTAAGAGTCCATCTGACCCTTGTATTGGTGAGAGTGATGCGATATGACTCTTTTTGTCCACTGTGTTGTGGCGCTTCAGACTTTTTAGATCTGCTGCAAACTCAGCTTGCTGTACTGTTTGTAGAATTATTTTGCGAGCGTGGTCCAGTTCCGTTTTGCACAGCGTGGTCGTTGCTGATCTGTAACGCATGTAGCAGAATCGCAACATGTAAGCCACAATGCGTTGTAACTTGAAAAATGAGTTGCTGTGTCGACAGTTATACAACTCTTCGCCTATTGTTGATTGAGTTGTGGCTAGGCTTATATGCTTTGTTTTCCGTTCCAGGTTGCTCGGCGAGATGATGGGAGGGGCTAACCATTTGTCTTTAGTGCCATGCAAAAATAGTGGTCCATAGAGCCATAGACTGTGCTCGGGTAACTTTCGTGCAGATATTCCTCTTGAGAGCACGTCTGCTGCGTTATTGGCAGACGATACATGCCGCCAATTATTTTGACTTGTCACTGCCTGAATTTTCGCTATTCGGTTGGCCACAAACGTATGGTATGTGGAAGACGGTGCATTGATCCATGAGAGAACAACGGTGGAATCCGACCAAAAGTATCCTGGCACTGTGGTGGAGTCAAGGTTGAGATCGCGTCGAATCCTGTCCGCGAGCTCAGCACCCAATAATGCAGCACATAGTTCTAGACGAGGTAGTGACTGTTTTGCGGTTGGAGCTACTCGAGACTTTGAGCATAATAAACGCACAGATATTTGCCTGTTTTTGTACGTTGCGCGTACATATATTGCTGCGCCATATCTGCTCTGAAGCATCCACAAATGTGTGCAATTCCTTCGTGACTGGAGTTTTTCCATCGTATATGTGCCTTGGAATTTGCATTGAGTTAAGGCTTTGCAAGTCCTCCCTATATTCCTTCCACTCGTTCTGAAGAATTTTTGGTAATTCTTCGTCCCAGTCGAATTTTGATTCCCAGAGTCGTTGCATAAAAATTTTTGCTTTTACCACGACTGGAGCGAACAGGCCTAGAGGGTCGAAGATCTGTGCCAGCTCCGAGCAGACTACACGTTTTGTAATCCTTTTTGCTATGCTGCTTTGTGTGCGCCCGCAAAGTTGATCCCTCTTTGGCATCCAAATAAGGCCCAATGTCTTAACACTGTATTGTTCCAGTGTTTCGTCAAGCTTAATGTCGCTTACAATGTCGTCCTTTGGAATTCCCTTAAGAATTTGATCATTGTTTGAGCACCATTTCCGTAAATTGAATCCGTTGGGAAGCAGTATTTTTACCAACTCCTGTCGAATTTGGATCGCTTCTTCTATTGAGTCTGCTCCTGTGAGGCAATCATCTACGTAGAAGTCATCCCTTAAGGCAGAGGATCCTAATGGTGATCTGCTTTTATGAAGTGAGGCTAAGTGATTTAGACACTTAGTTGCCAAAAACGGAGCCGATGCTGTTCCATATGTGATCGTTTTTAATCGATAGTGCTTTAACTCATCATTTGGATTTTTCCTCCAAACTATCATTTGATTAAATTGATGTTCGGGGTTTATCCATATTTGGCGATACATCTTTTCAATATCTGCCGTAAATACGTACTTATGAGTTCTGAATCTCAATAGAATTGACATGAGATCACTTTGTACGGTGGGTCCTACTTGCAATATGTCGTTTAGTGATTTTCCTGTCGATGTCTTACATGATGCATCGAAGACTACTCGTAGCTTTGTGGTGCTGCTATCAGGTTTCAGCACACAATGATGAGGGATGAAATAATGGTTTGTTGGAAGGAGTTCACGAGGGACAGCTTTCATATGACCCAATTGTTCATATTCGGTCATAAAGTCCACATATGCTTTCCAGATTTTTGACTCTGTCCTTCTTTCTAGTGCGAGGAATCTTTTTTCTGCAGTCTCCAACGAGGGCCCCAGGGCTGAAGATTGCTCAGCAAACGGCAATTTTACGATGAATCTCCCATCTGCAGCAGTCTGCAAGTTGTCAATGAAATGGCGCTCGCACTCCTTTTCAGTTGGTGTACGATGCCTTTCTGCTGTTTCCAAGTTGTCCAGGGTCCAGAATCGCTCCATTATTTTATTCGTCTCTTCTCCAGTAGCTACTGCAGATATGGCTGCTGACATCCTTGATTCTTTTATCTTTCCAGCCACAACCCATCCCAATTTGGTCTTTTGCATGATTGGACCAGAGGATATTTTGTGTTGTTGTGGGAGCAATAGTGCATAATAGTGTTCCGCACCGATAAGCATGTCGATTTTACCAGGTTTGTTGAACTGTGGATCTGCCAACGATAGTGTTGCTGGCATGTTCCAATCGTTATCATTTATGCTTTGAGCTGGCTGGTCAGTAATTATGTGCGGTAAAATAAATGCTTCGATCCGCATTGTAAAGTCGTGGCATACTGACTTTACTAATAGATTTGCCCGAGCTCTGCTTGTCCTTTGCTGTCCACCGACGCCTTCAATTCGTAGTGTGGAGTCGTGTCGTTTTAAAGATAATAGAGAGGCGAGTCGTTCTGATATCACGTTAATCTGAGATCCAGAATCCAGCAAAGCCCTGAAGGTAGCTTGTTGTCCATTATTTCCTTGGACAATTACCTTTGCTGTTGCAAGTAGATTTATATTTTTGCTACTTGCTGATGCTACAATTTGATTTTGTTGCTCCATTGACGAATTTTCCAAATGCAGCAGCGTGTTGTGTCTTTTTTGACACTTGAAGCACTTAAAACGACTAGGGCAAACCTTTGCCATGTGATCTCTGTTGAGGCAGTTGACGCATAGTTTTTGTCGTTGAATCCAATTTAATCTCTCAGCGGCTGTCTTTGCACGGAAATCGTCGCACCGATATATGATATGGTTAGACTTCTTGCAGTAGAGACAATCCTTCCTTGTAGTTGAGGAGGATACACAAGATGCTCGCATTGGATCTTTTTTGGTATTGATGTGTGTTTTGCTTCCGCTAGCTAAAACACGAACTCGTTGTTCAAGAAACTGGAGCATGGTGTCCAGTTTCTGAATTTGTTTCGAGTTGCTTAATGATTGCTCGTACAGAGTTTTATTTGTGCTGTCCAGCTTGTTTCGGATGACCGCTATTAAAATTGGGTCCCACGATGAGATGTCTAGTCCGAGTCCTTTGAGCGATGCAAGGGACTCCAACGTGACTATATAGAGTTCCTTAAGCGATTTTATGTTGTCATTAATGGCTTGTTGCATTAAAAATCGATTCAGTATCGTTGATGCTATGTCTCTTGGATTGTCGTATGCGTCAACCAAGATGTTCCATGCGTGAAGGTAGTTATCCTCTTTTAAGTCGATTTGGCGTATTAATCTTTCTGCCTCACCGATCACGCTGGTTTTTAAATACCACATTTTCCGAATTGTTGGCATATTGGTCTCGTGTACCATGGACACAAACATATCATAGAATTGTGTCCATTTTAATATATCCCCATCAAATTTGGGGATGGTTATGCGAGGCAAGTTTATGTCATTGGTGCACTGCTTATCGTTTCTTGAAGCTAGTGCCCTTTGTACATCTTCTTCTGCCTGTAGATACTCCTTTGTATCATATCCATTTTCTTCTGGGTTTTCAACTTCTTCATACAGCCGAAAATGGACCTCTTGAATTTGTGCCCATAGATTCCTAATGAGCTCTAATGCTGCGTTCTCAATAGGGGTGCTTTGGTGCAATGTGCGATGTAATGATGCGATCATTGCCCTTTGTCGCCGGCACAACGCAATAACCTTGGGTTCTAAGGTTGATTGCTGACGCTGTCCCTCGTCAAACTCAAGCATCTTGCTTGTGGCTTGGTTTATGGTTTCGGCGTCGTTTTTTATTACTTCTAGAAAATTCAGAACAGTTGTTCTTATTTCCTCATAGTATGTGAAGTATTCATTATTCTTTGGTAGCTCGCCAGAATTTCTTATGACTTCGTCATTTTCCTGGACAATCTTCCATTTGACATTTAGAGCATCTGCTTTACTTTTATGATAGCCGGTCTGAGACTTTCTCTCAGCGGAATCCTTTTTATAATTAGATATTAGCCGTACAATCTCATTGCTAATATCTTGCTGGACATCAAGTAGCTCATTGATGGTTACTTTTTCTGATGCCATTTTGACTGATTTTTTGTCGCTTGTTGGACTTTTACAGATATGTATTGTTATATCTGTTTCTTAATCAGTTTTTATTTATTGTCGCTTGATAGACTTTGTTACAAGTGCTGTGGCCGTTTAACTAATGAGAGCACACTTTTATCCTATCACGTCGGGGTCACCAAAATGTTTGTGTATATTTTATTGGAAGGCAGTAAGCATATAAACTGACTACTAAAAGACGTAGCAACTAGCACTTGTAATTAGTTGGACTTACGGAGAGGAAGATCCTTCGTTGCGCACAGTAAGTGCGATGGTAGAAATTAGTGAATAGACTAAGACTCTAAAAGATACTGATTTTTTTTTAGTAAAAATTTATGGTTTATATACAGAATTCTTAGACGATAATGTTTGCTTAGGTCTAGTTATGTTATTTACGAGTTGACCTAAACAATCAATGGTTATCTATGCGTGTACAGATACCATGTCTTAAGATTATTTTATTTACGACGCTGCCTCTGATGCTAACTGCTAACGCATGCCGCTCGGCATATGGTGTGAACATTTTTCTAATCAGAACCCATGGATATGCTGCAGCGTACGATTTTCTGCTCTTGATAAAATGATTTATGTTGATTTATATGAGCCTAAATAGTATGCTATACAAATAACCCTTGTCCTAGTTATTAAAAGAAACAAGTATACACAACATTTTTAAGAAAACAAAATTGTAAACCGTTATACCCTTATATTTTTTTTTTATGAACCGCAAATGTATGAGTCTTAGAAAATTAGCAAAAGAAAAAAATCTTTCTTCATGAATTAACTTCTAAATTCGAATATTACTGAAAAATACAATTAGTTTTTTTTTTGTTGTTAAATTTTTATACTATTATACCAAAAAGGTATAATAGTATATTGGTTTTGTTCAATGTTCGTCATGCTGTCTGTCCGTCCGTATGAACGCGCGTTCCTCCGACACCCTTAGAGATAGAGACTTGAAACTTGGAACGTATATTGGAAAATACCCTCAAAAGTTAAAGTGTCTTGGGTTTGGACCTACGTCCACCAGGGAGCTAGAAAACCGCGAAATTCGATTTTAGAAAATCGATAAATCCACATATCTCTCACAATTTAATGGATACGGTCACCAATTTTGGTTGGTAGGTTGTTGGCGAGGTCCTTGAAAGATTGGCATGTGCCACACCCACCTCCGACGCCCCCATCACCTCCGCCCCTAAAATTTTCAAATGGCTATATCTTCCGCAGTTTTTGAGCAGGGAAATTCAAATTTGGTAGGTATATTACTGGTAATCGCCTTTAAGAACCGATACCAAATTGGTGGTGCCACGCCCACACCTGCGCCTATAATCGACAATTGCGATTGTAAATCGATAAATCCGTATATCTCCGAAAATGTTAAAGATAGAGTAACCAAACTTGGAAGGTAATTTGCTGGTAACCTCCTCCAAGGATTGTCATATACATTTTTGGACCACGCCCACATCCGCCGCCCCCAGGAACTTCGTCCCTAGAAATTTAAAATGCGCATATCTGCCGTAATTTGCAAGCTAGAGTCGCAAAATTTTATGGTATAATAGTATTTCGCTGTCGGTTACGTCCGACTGCAACGTTCTATCTAGTTTTTTTTTATGAAATTAAGATCTATGAATAAATCTTAAACTTTAGCAAAATGATCGTAAATTGATTTGTAATTCCTCCTGGCCGGAAAATGTAATTTAAGTCAAACAACAAAACTTTCTTTTGAGGACTTTCCATCAAAACATGCAGCGCAGGAAGTCCCATTGCATGGATGGCTCTGTACGAGCGCTAAATCCGGGCAAATACTATCGGGCACACTGACACCATAAACCAACACCAACGAAGCTGCCGCTCTTCTCGCGTAACCTTTTTGGATCCATATTTCCACATTTTTTTTTTGTGGGTATTATTGAAGTTTAAATTGCCTGCTTCGGAGTTGCACTCCAAATAACCGGGACCCTAAGTAATTAAAATTACGACTCCAGGAATTCCAGGATGGTAGCAATAACCCCCTCGGCACGAGGATGTGCATGGAAGTTAGCAGCTTCCGGATAGCTTCTGGGCTGATCTTGTTCCACTCCTCAAGCAGAGCAGTTTTCAGATCCTGTTTGCTGGATATGTTGTGATTCCGGATGTTATTTTCCAGCAGAGCCCACAAATTTTCAATAACATTTATATCTGGAGACTAGGCTGGAATTATCATGTGGGGGCTGTTCCGGCCTTATGCTTGGGGTCGTTGTCCTGGTAGAACCGGAAAGTACGTCGGATTCCTAGTTTCTCGGCACATAGAAGTAAATTTTCATTTAGTATATCAAAGTGCACATATTTGTCCATTGTTGTTTCAATAAACACAAAATTTCCGTCGCGGACTGTCGAGATAGATGCCCATACCAGGACACTTTCTCCGCCATGCTTGACTGTTGCCTTTAAGTGTTTGGGATTCAGCTTAGTATTGGACTGTTGCCACACATAATTCCATCCGTCTGGGCAAACAATTTTGAATTTGTACTCATATTCAAATATGATTGTGTTCCAGAACTCCAAATCCCTGCCCAAGTGGATTTTGACGAACATCATCCTAGACCCTATATATTTTGCTTTTATAAATTTCTTTTTCCGTGGTTCTCGGGCATTAAAGTCATGGTTGTCCAGAACTTGGAGCATAGTTCCCATACTGAACTTTTTCCTTATTTCATCCTGCACCTATTGAGTCAGTTTTTGAGCCGATAGTGTAAGATTTACCCTTATTTTCTTGATGATCCTCGGCTCGTCCTGCTCGGTGAAAATCGGGTTTTTCCATTCCGCCCTTGTCCTCAGTCCGATTTTCGTCGACGAAACTCCAAATGATGTAGAATACAGTTGAGGTCTTTAGATTGACCATTTTAGCATTTTGGCGATGTGAATATCCAATTTTGAGTGTTCCAGGTTGATTTTCCGTTGATCAATGATAGTCCGTTTGTCCATAGTCCTTGTTGGCTTGTTACACCCGAAATGCAGAAAAAAACTAAACTAACTGCCAAGGATCGGTCTATTTATACCGAAAAAATGCAGCAATAGGTACAACATGATAGAACAGTTGCAGTCGGACGTAACCGAGAGCGAAATACTATTATACCATAATTTGTGTGCAGTCAAGAAATACTGTCGAAGTTTACCTTTTTGAATAGAAACACATTCTGTTTATTCTCTACTAATAAATATGTATATGATTTGCATATAAGTGAGCGTGGTTTTTAAAGACGGTGAGCAGAATTACACGAGCAGAGCAGACACAAAAAATTATATAAGCTTCTTTCACTCTTAAATTCCGGAGATATGGGCTTTTCGAGGCTTTAGGGGCGGGAGTAGGCGTTGCCGAAACAAATTATAGAGAAGTTTCTTAATAATCTTCCTACCCAGTTTGGTAACTAACTAACTTAAATTGCGGGGGATATGGGCGTTTATCGGTTTTGGAGGCGGGAGTGGGCGTGGCCCAAAAAATTTTGGAGTTCGATCTTAGTAATATACCTTCTAAGTTTGGAAACTGTAGGTCTTAAATTGCGGGATATACAGGCATTTATCGTTTTTTGTGGAAGGGAGTGGGCGTGGTCCAAAATTTTTTTTCTACATTTATGAAGGGTGTTACTAGAAATATACCTTTAAAATTTGGTGACTTAAGTTTTCAAATTGCGTGAGATATATGGGCTTATCGATTTAGACCAACAGGTGTATCGGCTTAGGTAGGTGGAGTGGGCGTGACCATCCAATTTTTTTTATCGATCTTTGGGGGAGTTACCAGTAACATACCTTCCAAATTTTGCAACTCTAGCTTGCAAATTACGGCAGATATGCGCATTTTAAATTTCTAGGGACGAAGTTCCTGGGAGCGGCGGTTGTGGGCATGGTCCAAAAATTGGCGTGTCAATCCTTGGAGGAGGTTACCAGCAAATTACCTTCCAAGTTTGGTTACTCTATATTTAAAATTTTCGGAGATATACGGAGTTATCGATTTACAATCGGAATTGTCGATTATAGGCGCAGGTGTGGGCGTGGCAACACAAATTTGTTATCGGTTCTTAAAGGCGACTACCAGTAATATGCCTACCAAATTTGACGTTCCCTATTCAAAAACTGCGGAAGATATAGCCATTTAAAAATTTTAGGGGCGGGGATGATGGGGGCGTCGGAGGTGGGCGTGGCACATGCCGATCTTTCAACGCCAACAACCTACCATCCAAAATTGGTGACAGTATCCATTAAATTGTGCGAGATATGTGGATTTATCGATTTGCTAAAATCGAATTTCGCGGTTTTCTAGCTCCCAAGTGGACGTAGGACCAAACCCAAGACACTTTAACTTTTGAGAGTACTTTCCAGTACTCGTTCCAAGTTTCAAGTCTCTATCTTGTAACACGTCTAGTGTTTCCCAGTGAGCAACCTCGGCTAGCTCAGTTTTCCCAGGGTGGGGTAACTCCAACCCTGCCCGTAGACGGTACAGACTCCAAAAACAAAACTCGACCTTCACAACACTACATACGACCTACATGCACACACAAAATAAAAGAAACAGTTGGCACGCCTGGTGTCTACGGCCACGACGTACCCGCCCTTCCTGCAATGGGCCTATTTGAATTTTTGCAGACCCATCGCCCTTATATTGGAGTGGACGATCGATCTACTCCATGCTCCCGGTGATTTTCCCCCTCTACAGAATTTACTCAAACATTACGAGATTCATTACGGTTTATTTACAGCCATTTGCTCTTACTACTATTTTATATATACATATTGGATATAATTGCCGAAAAGTGGCGTTTGGATTTTTTTTTTTTGGCAATTCAAATTTAGATTGGAGGTGGAATTTTGCCAAATGAGGAAATTGAATCTAAGATTTAACCCAACACGGTCGAATATTCCGTGCTGTCCCTCAATCCCTATCCTACCCTACTAGAGCTCTAATATGAGTATTCAGTGCGGGGGGGAATGTTAGAAGGGGAGTTATCAATTTGGCAAAAATCCGGATGCCGGACTTTAAATTTTTTTTACAATAATTAATTATGGTGTTTACTTAATCCTAGTGATAATACGAATACATATATATATATACGAATATACGCTTAAATCACTATCAAATTATACATATACGACATATACAACATTTACTTAATGACTATTGGCGTTATATCCACATATTTGGCGCATTTTTTTCTTGAGCGGAATAAACAGAATTTTGCTCATGCGTCTTATAAATTTTGGTTTAGTCCAATCTTTCAGATTGGTTGGACTGTGTGGCTTTATTTATACTCGGTGGGGCGCGGCGTTATAGGTTCCTCAAAGGAACGCACTCACCGGCGTAAAAAAATATGGCGTCAAGGTGGGCGACGTGCCGTGGCTTGTAGGTGTGTCCACCGGCGTTATTATCCAGATGTCTCACAGAGCTGGGATCCAGGCGACGCCGTTGCCGTGATTACGGGCGATGTCCCATTTATCGTGCCAGAAAATAATGATCAATTAAAGATCGAATGAACAAATACGCCGGCGTGACCTGCCGTCGGCCACCTATACACATAACATACATACATAATTAATACATGCACAATAAATTTATGTAAACACACTTACGCCAGATTCTATTTCACAGACACTTAAATTCCGCAGAGGGTTCGCACTCTTGAGTGCTTCGCTATTTCCTCGTTCGATCTTCAAAAATTTATAGCCCGCCACCGATCCTGACCTGCGCACTTATTTGCCTTTTTTTCGTATCACATGGCAAATTCGCTCTAACCCCCAAAAATGCAACCTTGTCGTCACAAAATGTGGTGGTGTGCGATAGGCCACTATCGATACTAACCCAAAAATGCAACAACACACGAGAATTTAAAGTTAGGCGCCCGCCTGAACAGTAAAAATTGTCGTCGCATTCTTTTGCGGGTCTGATGGTTGCCCACTGTAACCCTCGCCCAACGTAGGCCACACCCACGCTATACCCTGCCTAGAGCCGAAGATCTTTCGCGTGTACGACCCCTAGAGACCTTCCGTCCTTGTCCTCCACTTCGTACGCATTATTCCCCACGGCTCTGACGATTCGGCATTTCCGAAACTTTCTCGCGAATTTCGCGTTGAAGGCTTTGCTGAAGTCACTTAGCACGAAATTCCGTTTGTACACTTCTTGAAACTTCGTGAAACTTCCTCGCCCGCTTGTCGTATTGCTGTTGACTACGTTCAAACGCTTTGTGTAGATGCAGTCGTACCTGTTCCTGAACGACTCGAATCTTGTCCTGCGTACCTAAATCTGAGATTGAGTGCTCACCCATCGATCGTAGCTTCCGTGCGAGTTTGTAACAGGCCCCATTCAAATACATTTGCTGTCCAAAGACCGCAAAAAATGGTGTCACTCCGGTGGCCGAATGGACAGCATTGCGTATCGCAACCTCAATTTCTGGCAAATACAGATCCCATTCCCTATGATCGCCCTCTAAATATGCGCGGATGGCTGCAAGCACGGTTCGATTCACCCGTTCGGCAGCATTGCTTTGCGGGGAATATATGGCCGTTTTCATATGGGTGATTCCGAAAGCTTCGATCATATTTTCAAACTTTTTGGACACGAATTGTCGACCATTATCCGAATGGATGATTTCGGGAACGCCGAACTTAAAGAACACTTCGTGTACCAGGAACTCGATGACGTTGTCTGCCGTAGCGTCTTTCATGGCCTTCAGAAAGGTAAATTTCGAAAAGTGATCGACGACTACGAAGACCCACGCATGACCTCTCTTTGACCGCGGGTACTTTCCCAAAAAGTCAATATAAAGCTTTTGAAAAGGTCTTGCCGTCTTCACCTCCTGTCCTATAGACACTTGCATCCTGTGGTTCGAGGCCTTCGTTTCTTTGCATACCACGCACCCCCTCACGTACTCTCTCACTTGAACCGCCATGTTGGGCCAGTAGAACTGTCTCCGCAACAGGTGCAGCGTTTTCGCTACGCCTCCGTGAGAAGTCTTCGCGTCCACGTGAGCCTGTTCTATGAGAGTGGACGACAACGATTCCGGCACCCACAACTTCCATAAAGTACCTTCGACTTCGTCTTCCACTCTTTCAAACCCGGTTCGCTTAAACAGAAGCCCGTCCTCAACGCGTAAATCTGCTAATCGGTCTGGATTTCTTCTCACTTCAGCTAACAGCTCCTTATATTCTTCAGATTCGAATGCCACAGTCTGTATCCCTAACCACTGGCTCAGGTCAAGCGATAGCTCAGCTACGCTCCGCGATAATGTGTCAGCGACAACATTGTCTTGCCCTTTTCGATGCTCAATTTGGAAGTCGAAGTGCTGTAGACGCAGTGACCACCTCGCTAAGCGCCCATTTAAGTCCCGCAAGGACATAAGCCATTTGAGACTTGCGTGGTCTGTTATCACAGTGAATGGCATCATCTCGATGTACGGTCTGAACCGTTCGACAGCTAAAACCGCGGCAAGGCATTCCTTCTCCGTTACCGAATAATTTTTTTGGTGTTTATCCATCTTGGCGGAAAAGAACGCTATCGGTTTCTCATTGCCTTCGGAATCAACTTGGAACAGTACAGCACCAACACCATAATCTGATGCATCACACTGGACGTAAAACCTACGCGAAAAGTCCGCATGTACTAGTACAAAAGCAGATGTGAGCGCTTCTTTTAATCTTTGCACCGCTTCCGCAGCCTCGTCACTCAACTTGAACTTCCCTTTTTGATTGCCGTTCAATGCATCGGTCAGTGGTGTCGCCATTTCTGCAAAGTTTTGTATAAATCGGCGATACCACCCCGCTGTCCCTAGAAAACTGCGTACTTCCTTCGCGGATCTGGGATTTGGAATTCTCTGGATAGCGGACACGCGGTCTGGATCGGTTCGCAAAGTGCCTTCCCCTACGATAAATCCGAGATATTTAAGGCTTTTAAAGCAGAACTTGGATTTTTTTAAGCCGATCGTTAAATTGTCTTCCTTTAGTTTTTGTGCCACGATTTTCAAATACTTTATATGCGTCTCAAAGTCCGGAGCTATAATCAAAAGATCATCCAAGTACACGAATACATTGGACCTGAGCTGCGACGGTATAACTTTGTCCATGAGACGGCAAAGTCTTTGAGCGGCATTGCACAGTCCAAACGGCATTACTACGAACTGGTAGAGCGGGCGACCAGGTACAGTAAACGCCGTGTATGCCTTGCTGCCTTCGTCTAACCCTATCTGCCAGAATGCGAATTTCAGATCTACGCTGGAAATATAATAGGTCTGGTCGATGCGCGCTAGAATCCCCTCGATGGATGGAAGTGGATATGCGTCCTTAACGGTGACAGTGTTAAGCTTGCGAGCATCCAAGCAAAATCGGATTTTGTCCGGCCTTCGCACAATTGTAGTGCGGTTGCTCCACGGACTATCGCTTTCCTCGATAACTCCCAAGGCCAACATCTTATCCACCTCGCCCCAAACTACTTCCTCCATCGCCGGAGACAACGGATAATGTCGTTCTTTTACCTAACTAGCGCCTTCGACCAGTTCTATTTTGTGGGTTAGCACTGACGTCTTTCCCAATCCGACCTTTTCAAAAGCCAAAAACTCTGCTTTTACTGTTTCTAATTGCCTTTCCTGTTCCGTGTCCAACTTCCGGGCATCTACCTCCAATTCTTGGGCTCTCTCTTCTACATAGTGTTCGATTTCCCCAACCAGTTCCGGCTCTCTACTCATCGATTCCCTTGAGGCGTGCGTTTCTCCTGATCCTAATACCTCAGGAGCTAATCCAAAAAGTCGCCAGAAGTCGATGCCGAAGTATGCCTGCTGCTCAAGGTACGGACAGATGTAGAATGTCATGTTTCCCTCCTTGTCCCCGTATGTGACTTTAGTGCGTACTCGGAAAATGATGGATCTATCTTCAACAGAAGCTGTCCTCACACTAGACACATAACGTTCTACTGGAACCTTGATCCCAGACAAGAACTCTCGAGAGCCACGACCTAAAATGCTAACGGAAGCACCGGTGTCCAAAAGTCCAGCAATTTTTTTCCCTTCAATGCTGACTTCGGCAAACACCCTAGAATCCCGGCACTCGCCTCTCTTGACCGACTCCGCTACTTGTTTCTTAACCAAGCGCCGCTTCGAGAATCGTTCGCGTGCCTTCTTCACCCTACGGGTCACTAGACGCATGCCTTCAAGCATCCGTTGTTCAAAAATCTTATTTCTAGCTAAGAGGTATGCCCGTATCCTTTCTTCGTAAGGTAGGTGTCTTATATTTCTATTATGCTGGTAACTTATCCTAATAGTATTATTTGATGGAGTGCTTTCGACTTTTATATGGGGACTGTTCGTGAGCGCGCCTCCCCCGGTTTGGTCACGCCCACTCTGCCGTTTCCCACACATTCCGGACACTTAGGGGCAAAGGTATCCGGTCTGCCGCAGCGGTAACAGAAAACCCTTCGTTGCTCATTTAGGCAGTCCCTCCAGTCATGCCCTTGCTGGCTACAATTCCAGCACCCCGGTCTTGAGTTTCCCGATCTTACGCGTATTTCCTCGACCTCCGGCTCGACCTCGACTCTATCCCTGGGATCGTCACACATGGCACTAACGTTCTTATTGGGACCCGGATATTTCGCTGGCATAGTGTATTGCGAACGAGAACCACGCTGTCCCAAGCTCGACTCGATCTCGTGGCATTCTTCCCGGAGGTGATCTACAGAGTATACATCCATGGCATAGATGTATCGTCCGATCGACTCTCTCAGGCCCTTTTTGATCAACTTAATCAGCCTAGGCTCTGGAAGCGGTGTTTCTAAACGCGATGCCATACTCATCATCGACTGGATGAAGTCGTTGACTGACTCCCCAGAGAGTTCTTGGCGCTGCCTCAGTTCCTGCAAGCGATCTACATCATCCCAACTGCACCCAAACCTTGTAAGGAGAGCCTTGCGAAGTTCCTCCCACGAGTGGATCGGTCGCTGCCTAACGTGAAGCCAGTACCACTCTCGGGCTCGCCCTGTCATCAGTACGTGGAAGTTCCTGAGGACTTCGTCCCACGGACACTGAAATTGTGTTTTCAGGTATTCTACTTTAAACACAAAATCTTCCACGGATCCTCTGTCGTTTGAGCCGTCAAATGACACTTCCCACTTGTCCATTCTAGCAAATGGTCGACCCTGATGAGTCTCGAAATTCGAACGACGTCGGTTCTCACTTCGCCGACTTCCATCAGTTCTCACTGCCTGCCTGACGCCGTCGCTTCGCCTGTTCTCACCCTGCCTATCATCCGGACGTGGGTTTCGCCAATCCCACGCTCGACCGCCGCTCGGTCCACTTGAGGTGTTTGACCTCTCAGGCTTCGGTGGTGGCCTAGGGGCTGGTTTGGCGCTCGAGCGTTGTTTAGGGACGGCTCCTCTATCAGACTTTGGCCGCTGGTCGGACTCCAGACTACCGTTATCCGTTGGTGCCTGGTTTTGCACAGCGGGAGGTGGTGCTGGTCGAACGAGATCGTTAACAGCCTTCATCATTTCTAGGAATCCGAGTCGGAGTTCCTCCCGAAAAACTTGGGTTATTCCCGAATCCATGGACTGCCTATAGGTCTCTTGAGCCTGTAGAATAGCCACGTTGATCGCGGAGACTACTTTCGTATCGATCCCTACCCGAGGCTGTTCGACCACGTCTCTATCCTCTCGTGGCAGGTTAACGTTTGTGGCTGGAGCTACTGGCCTTATTGGAGATCTTGCCAAGCCTATTCCCCTCATCGCTGCTGCCCCTTCACTTGCCCAAGATTCGTCCTGCGCGACTCTATCCCCTCCTGACCGCAACTGATACGAATGACTCGCGTCCGCCTCTGTCCTTTCCCTTCCGGTCATGTTTACTTTTTTTAATATTATCAACAAAACTACGATTATAATAAATACCAAAATAACACAAAACACAATATCACAAATACAAATACGTTACGCAATCAAACTTAACTTGTAGGGGAAAATCACCTATGGCCGGGATCAATCGCCAATCCAACCTACGTCGTTTACCAACTTGTTCACTTTTAAACTACAAAACAAATTTTACAGAACTCATTGAATGATGTTAACTGGTTCGATCGTCAGCTTTGCTGACGGTCCCCAGTTGTATCATTCTGGCCTGGTACGTTTCCGATCTAATTTGCCTGTCGAATCGAGATCCATTAGCAGGATGCAGCGCATGGCTACGTAATTGTCATACCATGGGTCACCCTGTCCGAACAGAACTTCGCTGTCGACACGCAAATGAGTGGAAACACACTTAACGAAAATACTAAAAAAAACTTTTACTGTACGTGCATCCTATTCTAAAATAAAAAAAACTTTAGCACCGTCTCATGTCCGGTAGCAAACTTCACTGCCTTGTTGAAAGCGTGAGTGACATACCGACATGGACACTGCTCCCTCACCCGATGCCTGGTGCAATTGTCCTGCTCATTGTGGAACGGACAAGCCACCACAGCCCTAGAATTTTTTTCTTTATTCCTACGCTACCAAACAAAATACTTCAGGGTACTCTTAGTGTCGTCTCCACCGCGCAATTACAATATAAATACAATATCAACTATAAGCCGCGGTTTCATACGGCAAACAGAGTAGCCATCCGTCCTGCGAGGACTCGCCGTTTCGGATTATTATTATTTTTTTTTTTCTGCTTTTGAAATCATCTCGCTTACGCTGATCGTTTGAACTTGTTGCTTAACAACCGTTCTCGCGATCCTGATGATTTCAAAAAAACATAAACCATTGGGCGCCATTCTTGTAACACGTCTAGTGTTTCCCAGTGGGCAACCTCGGCTAGCTCAGTTTTCCCAGGGTGGGGTAACTCCAACCCTGCCCGTAGACGGTACAGACTCCAAAAACAAAACTCGACCTTCACAACACTACATACGACCTACATGCACACAAAATAAAAGAAACAGTTGGCAGGCCTGGTGTCTACGGCCACGACGTACCCGCCCTTCCTGCAATGGGCCTATTTGAATTTTTGCAGACCCATCGCCCTTATATTGGAGTGGACGATCGATCTACTCCATGCTCCCGGTGATTTTCCCCCTCTACAGAATTTACTCAAACATTACGAGATTCATTACGGTTTATTTACAGCCATTTGCTCTTACTACTATTTTATATATACATATTGGATATAATTGCCGAAAAGTGGCGTTTGGATTTTTTTTTTTTGGCAATTCAAATTTAGATTGGAGGTGGAATTTTGCCAAATGAGGAAATTGAATCTAAGATTTAACTTAACACGGTCGAATATTCCGTGCTGTCCCTCAATCCCTATCCTACCCTACTAGAGCTCTAATATGAGTATTCAGTGCGGGGGGACTGTTAGAAAGGGGAGTTATCAATTTGGCAAAAATCCGGATGCCGGACTTTAAATTTTTTTACAATAATTAATTATGGTGTTTACTTAATCCTAGTGATAATATGAATACATATATATATATACGAATATACGCTTAAATCACTATCAAATTATACATATACGACATATACAACATTTACTTAATGACTATTGGCGTTATATATATAAATAAGGCTGTGCAGGAGCACGGAGCACTGGGCGCTGAATTGGGCGTTTTTTCTTTACAAAATTTGTGTTTTTGGCTTTGAGGGCATCCTCAATACATACAAAGGTATTTGTGTGTGTGTGTGCGACTGTCAATATTAATTTATTTTAACAAACTTTTTTTGTTCGCAACTCCACACATTTGGCGCATTTTTTTTCTTGAGCGGAATAAACAGAATTTTGCTCATGCGTCTTATAAATTTTGGTTTAGTCCAATCTTTCAGATTGGTTGGACTGTGTGGCTTTATTTATACTCGGTGGGGCGCGGCGTTATAGGTTCCTCAAAGGAACGCACTCACCGGCGTAAAAAAAATATGGCGTCAAGGTGGGCGACGTGCCGTGGCTTGTAGGTGTGTCCACCGGCGTTATTATCCAGATGTCTCACAGAGCTGGGATCCAGGCGACGCCGTTGCCGTGATTACGGGCGATGTCCCATTTATCGTGCCAGAAAATAATGATCAATTAAAGATCGAATGAACAAATACGCCGGCGTGACCTGCCGTCGGCCACCTATACACATAACATACATACATAATTAATACATGCACAATAAATTTATGTAAACACACTTACGCCAGATTCTATTTCACAGACACTTAAATTCCGCAGAGGGTTCGCACTCTTGAGTGCTTCGCTATTTCCTCGTTCGATCTTCAAAAATTTATAGCCCGCCACCGATCCTGACCTGCGCACTTATTTGCCTTTTTTTCGTATCACATGGCAAATTCGCTCTAACCCCCAAAAATGCAACCTTGTCGTCACAAAATGTGGTGGTGTGCGATAGGCCACTATCGATACTAACCCAAAAATGCAACAACACACGAGAATTTAAAGTTAGGCGCCCGCCTGAACAGTAAAAATTGTCGTCGCATTCTTTTGCGGGTCTGATGGTTGCCCACTGTAACCCTCGCCCAACGTAGGCCACACCCACGCTATACCCTGCCTAGAGCCGAAGATCTTTCGCGTGTACGACCCCTAGAGACCTTCCGTCCTTGTCCTCCACTTCGTACGCATTATTCCCCACGGCTCTGACGATTCGGCATTTCCGAAACTTTCTCGCGAATTTCGCGTTGAAGGCTTTGCTGAAGTCACTTAGCACGAAATTCCGTTTGTACACTTCTTGAAACTTCGTGAAACTTCCTCGCCCGCTTGTCGTATTGCTGTTGACTACGTTCAAACGCTTTGTGTAGATGCAGTCGTACCTGTTCCTGAACGACTCGAATCTTGTCCTGCGTACCTAAATCTGAGATTGAGTGCTCACCCATCGATCGTAGCTTCCGTGCGAGTTTGTAACAGGCCCCATTCAAATACATTTGCTGTCCAAAGACCGCAAAAAATGGTGTCACTCCGGTGGCCGAATGGACAGCATTGCGTATCGCAACCTCAATTTCTGGCAAATACAGATCCCATTCCCTATGATCGCCCTCTAAATATGCGCGGATGGCTGCAAGCACGGTTCGATTCACCCGTTCGGCAGCATTGCTTTGCGGGGAATATATGGCCGTTTTCATATGGGTGATTCCGAAAGCTTCGATCATATTTTCAAACTTTTTGGACACGAATTGTCGACCATTATCCGAATGGATGATTTCGGGAACGCCGAACTTAAAGAACACTTCGTGTACCAGGAACTCGATGACGTTGTCTGCCGTAGCGTCTTTCATGGCCTTCAGAAAGGTAAATTTCGAAAAGTGATCGACGACTACGAAGACCCACGCATGACCTCTCTTTGACCGCGGGTACTTTCCCAAAAAGTCAATATAAAGCTTTTGAAAAGGTCTTGCCGTCTTCACCTCCTGTCCTATAGACACTTGCATCCTGTGGTTCGAGGCCTTCGTTTCTTTGCATACCACGCACCCCCTCACGTACTCTCTCACTTGAACCGCCATGTTGGGCCAGTAGAACTGTCTCCGCAACAGGTGCAGCGTTTTCGCTACGCCTCCGTGAGAAGTCTTCGCGTCCACGTGAGCCTGTTCTATGAGAGTGGACGACAACGATTCCGGCACCCACAACTTCCATAAAGTACCTTCGACTTCGTCTTCCACTCTTTCAAACCCGGTTCGCTTAAACAGAAGCCCGTCCTCAACGCGTAAATCTGCTAATCGGTCTGGATTTCTTCTCACTTCAGCTAACAGCTCCTTATATTCTTCAGAATCGAATGCCACAGTCTGTATCCCTAACCACTGGCTCAGGTCAAGCGATAGCTCAGCTACGCTCCGCGATAATGTGTCAGCGACAACATTGTCTTGCCCTTTTCGATGCTCAATTTGGAAGTCGAAGTGCTGTAGACGCAGTGACCACCTCGCTAAGCGCCCATTTAAGTCCCGCAAGGACATAAGCCATTTGAGACTTGCGTGGTCTGTTATCACAGTTAATGGCATCATCTCGATGTACGGTCTGAACCGTTCGACAGCTAAAACCGCGGCAAGGCATTCCTTCTCCGTTACCGAATAATTTTTTTGGTGTTTATCCATCTTGGCGGAAAAGAACGCTATCGGTTTCTCATTGCCTTCGGAATCAACTTGGAACAGTACAGCACCAACACCATAATCTGATGCATCACACTGGACGTAAAACCTACGCGAAAAGTCCGCATGTACTAGTACAAAAGCAGATGTGAGCGCTTCTTTTAATCTTTGCACCGCTTCCGCAGCCTCGTCACTCAACTTGAACTTCCCTTTTTGATTGCCGTTCAATGCATCGGTCAGTGGTGTCGCCATTTCTGCAAAGTTTTGTATAAATCGGCGATACCACCCCGCTGTCCCTAGAAAACTGCGTACTTCCTTCGCGGATCTGGGATTTGGAATTCTCTGGATAGCGGACACGCGGTCTGGATCGGTTCGCAAAGTGCCTTCCCCTACGATAAATCCGAGATATTTAAGGCTTTTAAAGCAGAACTTGGATTTTTTTAAGCCGATCGTTAAATTGTCTTCCTTTAGTTTTTGTGCCACGATTTTCAAATACTTTATATGCGTCTCAAAGTCCGGAGCTATAATCAAAAGATCATCCAAGTACACGAATACATTGGACCTGAGCTGCGACGGTATAACTTTGTCCATGAGACGGCAAAGTCTTTGAGCGGCATTGCACAGTCCAAACGGCATTACTACGAACTGGTAGAGCGGGCGACCAGGTACAGTAAACGCCGTGTATGCCTTGCTGCCTTCGTCTAACCCTATCTGCCAGAATGCGAATTTCAGATCTACGCTGGAAATATAATAGGTCTGGTCGATGCGCGCTAGAATCCCCTCGATGGATGGAAGTGGATATGCGTCCTTAACGGTGACAGTGTTAAGCTTGCGAGCATCCAAGCAAAATCGGATTTTGTCCGGCCTTCGCACAATTGTAGTGCGGTTGCTCCACGGACTATCGCTTTCCTCGATAACTCCCAAGGCCAACATCTTATCCACCTCGCCCCAAACTACTTCCTCCATCGCCGGAGACAACGGATAATGTCGTTCTTTTACCTAACTAGCGCCTTCGACCAGTTCTATTTTGTGGGTTAGCACTGACGTCTTTCCCAATCCGACCTTTTCAAAAGCCAAAAACTCTGCTTTTACTGTTTCTAATTGCCTTTCCTGTTCCGTGTCCAACTTCCGGGCATCTACCTCCAATTCTTGGGCTCTCTCTTCTACATAGTGTTCGATTTCCCCAACCAGTTCCGGCTCTCTACTCATCGATTCCCTTGAGGCGTGCGTTTCTCCTGATCCTAATACCTCAGGAGCTAATCCAAAAAGTCGCCAGAAGTCGATGCCGAAGTATGCCTGCTGCTCAAGGTACGGACAGATGTAGAATGTCATGTTTCCCTCCTTGTCCCCGTATGTGACTTTAGTGCGTACTCGGAAAATGATGGATCTATCTTCAACAGAAGCTGTCCTCACACTAGACACATAACGTTCTACTGGAACCTTGATCCCAGACAAGAACTCTCGAGAGCCACGACCTAAAATGCTAACGGAAGCACCGGTGTCCAAAAGTCCAGCAATTTTTTTCCCTTCAATGCTGACTTCGGCAAACACCCTAGAATCCCGGCACTCGCCTCTCTTGACCGACTCCGCTACTTGTTTCTTAACCAAGCGCCGCTTCGAGAATCGTTCGCGTGCCTTCTTCACCCTACGGGTCACTAGACGCATGCCTTCAAGCATCCGTTGTTCAAAAATCTTATTTCTAGCTAAGAGGTATGCCCGTATCCTTTCTTCGTAAGGTAGGTGTCTTATATTTCTATTATGCTGGTAACTTATCCTAATAGTATTATTTGATGGAGTGCTTTCGACTTTTATATGGGGACTGTTCGTGAGCGCGCCTCCCCCGGTTTGGTCACGCCCACTCTGCCGTTTCCCACACATTCCGGACACTTAGGGGCAAAGGTATCCGGTCTGCCGCAGCGGTAACAGAAAACCCTTCGTTGCTCATTTAGGCAGTCCCTCCAGTCATGCCCTTGCTGGCTACAATTCCAGCACCCCGGTCTTGAGTTTCCCGATCTTACGCGTATTTCCTCGACCTCCGGCTCGACCTCGACTCTATCCCTGGGATCGTCACACATGGCACTAACGTTCTTATTGGGACCCGGATATTTCGCTGGCATAGTGTATTGCGAACGAGAACCACGCTGTCCCAAGCTCGACTCGATCTCGTGGCATTCTTCCCGGAGGTGATCTACAGAGTATACATCCATGGCATAGATGTATCGTCCGATCGACTCTCTCAGGCCCTTTTTGATCAACTTAATCAGCCTAGGCTCTGGAAGCGGTGTTTCTAAACGCGATGCCATACTCATCATCGACTGGATGAAGTCGTTGACTGACTCCCCAGAGAGTTCTTGGCGCTGCCTCAGTTCCTGCAAGCGATCTACATCATCCCAACTGCCCCCAAACCTTGTAAGGAGAGCCTTGCGAAGTTCCTCCCACGAGTGGATCGGTCGCTGCCTAACGTGAAGCCAGTACCACTCTCGGGCTCGCCCTGTCATCAGTACGTGGAAGTTCCTGAGGACTTCGTCCCACGGACACTGAAATTGTGTTTTCAGGTATTCTACTTTAAACACAAAATCTTCCACGGATCCTCTGTCGTTTGAGCCGTCAAATGACACTTCCCACTTGTCCATTCTAGCAAATGGTCGACCCTGATGAGTCTCGAAATTCGAACGACGTCGGTTCTCACTTCGCCGACTTCCATCAGTTCTCACTGCCTGCCTGACGCCGTCGCTTCGCCTGTTCTCACCCTGCCTATCATCCGGACGTGGGTTTCGCCAATCCCACGCTCGACCGCCGCTCGGTCCACTTGAGGTGTTTGACCTCTCAGGCTTCGGTGGTGGCCTAGGGGCTGGTTTGGCGCTCGAGCGTTGTTTAGGGACGGCTCCTCTATCAGACTTTGGCCGCTGGTCGGACTCCAGACTACCGTTATCCGTTGGTGCCTGGTTTTGCACAGCGGGAGGTGGTGCTGGTCGAACGAGATCGTTAACAGCCTTCATCATTTCTAGGAATCCGAGTCGGAGTTCCTCCCGAAAAACTTGGGTTATTCCCGAATCCATGGACTGCCTATAGGTCTCTTGAGCCTGTAGAATAGCCACGTTGATCGCGGAGACTACTTTCGTATCGATCCCTACCCGAGGCTGTTCGACCACGTCTCTATCCTCTCGTGGCAGGTTAACGTTTGTGGCTGGAGCTACTGGCCTTATTGGAGATCTTGCCAAGCCTATTCCCCTCATCGCTGCTGCCCCTTCACTTGCCCAAGATTCGTCCTGCGCGACTCTATCCCCTCCTGACCGCAACTGATACGAATGACTCGCGTCCGCCTCTGTCCTTTCCCTTCCGGTCATGTTTACTTTTTTTAATATTATCAACAAAACTACGATTATAATAAATACCAAAATAACACAAAACACAATATCACAAATACAAATACGTTACGCAATCAAACTTAACTTGTAGGGGAAAATCACCTATGGCCGGGATCAATCGCCAATCCAACCTACGTCGTTTACCAACTTGTTCACTTTTAAACTACAAAACAAATTTTACAGAACTCATTGAATGATGTTAACTGGTTCGATCGTCAGCTTTGCTGACGGTCCCCAGTTGTATCATTCTGGCCTGGTACGTTTCCGATCTAATTTGCCTGTCGAATCGAGATCCATTAGCAGGATGCAGCGCATGGCTACGTAATTGTCATACCATGGGTCACCCTGTCCGAACAGAACTTCGCTGTCGACACGCAAATGAGTGGAAACACACTTAACGAAAATACTAAAAAAAACTTTTACTGTACGTGCATCCTATTCTAAAATAAAAAAAACTTTAGCACCGTCTCATGTCCGGTAGCAAACTTCACTGCCTTGTTGAAAGCGTGAGTGACATACCGACATGGACACTGCTCCCTCACCCGATGCCTGGTGCAATTGTCCTGCTCATTGTGGAACGGACAAGCCACCACAGCCCTAGAATTTTTTTCTTTATTCCTACGCTACCAAACAAAATACTTCAGGGTACTCTTAGTGTCGTCTCCACCGCGCAATTACAATATAAATACAATATCAACTATAAGCCGCGGTTTCATACGGCAAACAGAGTAGCCATCCGTCCTGCGAGGACTCGCCGTTTCGGATTATTATTATTTTTTTTTTTCTGCTTTTGAAATCATCTCGCTTACGCTGATCGTTTGAACTTGTTGCTTAACAACCGTTCTCGCGATCCTGATGATTTCAAAAAAACATAAACCATTGGGCGCCATTCTTGTAACACGTCTAGTGTTTCCCAGTGGGCAACCTCGGCTAGCTCAGTTTTCCCAGGGTGGGGTAACTCCAACCCTGCCCGTAGACGGTACAGACTCCAAAAACAAAACTCGACCTTCACAACACTACATACGACCTACATGCACACAAAATAAAAGAAACAGTTGGCAGGCCTGGTGTCTACGGCCACGACGTACCCGCCCTTCCTGCAATGGGCCTATTTGAATTTTTGCAGACCCATCGCCCTTATATTGGAGTGGACGATCGATCTACTCCATGCTCCCGGTGATTTTCCCCCTCTACAGAATTTACTCAAACATTACGAGATTCATTACGGTTTATTTACAGCCATTTGCTCTTACTACTATTTTATATATACATATTGGATATAATTGCCGAAAAGTGGCGTTTGGATTTTTTTTTTTGGCAATTCAAATTTAGATTGGAGGTGGAATTTTGCCAAATGAGGAAATTGAATCTAAGATTTAACTTAACACGGTCGAATATTCCGTGCTGTCCCTCAATCCCTATCCTACCCTACTAGAGCTCTAATATGAGTATTCAGTGCGGGGGGACTGTTAGAAAGGGGAGTTATCAATTTGGCAAAAATCCGGATGCCGGACTTTAAATTTTTTTACAATAATTAATTATGGTGTTTACTTAATCCTAGTGATAATATGAATACATATATATATATACGAATATACGCTTAAATCACTATCAAATTATACATATACGACATATACAACATTTACTTAATGACTATTGGCGTTATATATATAAATAAGGCTGTGCAGGAGCACGGAGCACTGGGCGCTGAATTGGGCGTTTTTTCTTTACAAAATTTGTGTTTTTGGCTTTGAGGGCATCCTCAATACATACAAAGGTATTTGTGTGTGTGTGTGCGACTGTCAATATTAATTTATTTTAACAAACTTTTTTTGTTCGCAACTCCACACATTTGGCGCATTTTTTTTCTTGAGCGGAATAAACAGAATTTTGCTCATGCGTCTTATAAATTTTGGTTTAGTCCAATCTTTCAGATTGGTTGGACTGTGTGGCTTTATTTATACTCGGTGGGGCGCGGCGTTATAGGTTCCTCAAAGGAACGCACTCACCGGCGTAAAAAAAATATGGCGTCAAGGTGGGCGACGTGCCGTGGCTTGTAGGTGTGTCCACCGGCGTTATTATCCAGATGTCTCACAGAGCTGGGATCCAGGCGACGCCGTTGCCGTGATTACGGGCGATGTCCCATTTATCGTGCCAGAAAATAATGATCAATTAAAGATCGAATGAACAAATACGCCGGCGTGACCTGCCGTCGGCCACCTATACACATAACATACATACATAATTAATACATGCACAATAAATTTATGTAAACACACTTACGCCAGATTCTATTTCACAGACACTTAAATTCCGCAGAGGGTTCGCACTCTTGAGTGCTTCGCTATTTCCTCGTTCGATCTTCAAAAATTTATAGCCCGCCACCGATCCTGACCTGCGCACTTATTTGCCTTTTTTTCGTATCACATGGCAAATTCGCTCTAACCCCCAAAAATGCAACCTTGTCGTCACAAAATGTGGTGGTGTGCGATAGGCCACTATCGATACTAACCCAAAAATGCAACAATCTCTAAGGCTGTTGGAGGAACGCGCGTTCATACGGACGGACAGACGGACGGACGGACAGACGGACAGACAGCATAACGGACATTGAACAAAACCAATATACTATTATACCTTTTTGGTATAATAGTATAAAAATCCGGGTTTTATGGCACCCAGGTGTCCATAATGTAACTGACCGAAATAACCTTTCATTATAAATAGCGGTACTTTTTTACATAACCCTAAATAGCAGGTGGAGAAACCACAGTTTATTAGGGTCACATATTCATTTTGGTGGTTAATAAATGTAATTTTTTTAAAAATAATGAATAATTATTTTATGGCAGGCAATAAAATTTTTTGCTAGACACTGTTCGAAATAAGCTTGTAGTCACTGTATATGGCAGCAGTCTATGAGCACATAATATAGATTATTTTATATTTTAATACACTTATGATTTTTCTTTGTTCTTTGAACTATGCCTCACTCACTTCAAATCGAGTAAAAAATTTTTTCATATTGTTTTTCGTTTTAATTACTTCACTAATTGATATGGTTTGTCGTCTGCAGGTTAGATCCGAATCCCGGGGGATGATAAAAGCAAGAGTGTGGCCTACATTCCTCTAGTTATGTGCATCCGCGATCGGTGTTGTGCTTTTTTGGAAGTAGTCTTCTGGAATCTTCTGGTGGGGCTTCTGAGGTCATATTAAGTGGTGGCACGTCGATTGCCTTAGCTTCTGCAGTTAAGGTTAAGGCCGGACATCCATGTTACGTGATTGTGCTTTGGCTCCTTTTAATATACGTGTAGTTTTTTTTCCCCCTTGTTCGGTATTGAAACTTCGGTTGTTTAATGTGTTTAATTGTTTAAAATGTTATATAAATTGTATAACATTATATAGTTCTCTTTGTTTCACTTTAGTCCTTAGGCTTTTTGGTGGGCACCAGGGCCACGTGATTTTTAAACAAAAAATCTTTCCAACCGAAGTTTTTTGACCGTACTCGCACGATTCAGCAAATTTAAAACAACGGGCTTTCTGGGATCAGCTGGTTTTTATACCTTTTTTCTGCCTTACCCCAGCCTGATGAAAAAGTGGAGGCTGCTATACAAAAATAAAAGCTCTAATAAGCGATCTATCGATAGTAACCTTGAGCTCGCTCCGTTGGCGTAAAAGCTTTTTCTCTGAGCTTAGCTTTTTGGTTTAAGAGCTTGGGTGCACTGCATTGCTTATTAACCGGCGACAAATTTGTCGCAAACGGTTAGCGCTGCAACTACAAATTCTTATTTTGTTTTACTGACCGTCAAGAGAACCTATAGCGAGTTCGCAACTGTTTTTTCGTCGTCATGCTCTTCGTTCGTTACTCATGCGTTCGTTACTGCATATTAAAATATAAATTTTGAGAACGATAATAAATTTTGTGTGTTACGGAAAATATCCTATTTTTATGGATGAGTATTTCCTTAACCAAATTTAGTGATTGTAGCCTTAAAATTCTGGCCTTATTGACACTTTGTTTAAGGGGCACAGATAAGTATACGATCCTGGTTTCAAGGCCAATATCAAGTCGGTATCGGTATACGGTCACACTGTCGATAGAAAAAAATAAAAAACGCAAACGCGTATAAAAAGTATATATTTAATAATTTCTTGATTTATTAGTTGTGCTTATACGAAGACGCGCGCAGCTCGGACGGTGAGAGCGTGCACGTTACTCTCCCACGCTCTCTCAAATATTGACGCTCGCGAGAAATACTGCAGCTGCACTACAATCTTGTGAGAGTTATTCAAGTAGTGTGATTTGTGCGTGCGCCGCGACCACTCTGCTAGAGTGAGTGCGCTTGGTGCGCGCAAGTTACATTATTATGAGCATCACCCCACATACCTCCACTGCCGCCGATGCACCTGATACTGCTGCGTCAGCTTCATGGTGCTCGCCTTCGTTGGCCCGGCAGACCAGTGAACACCGCTATAATCTGCGCACTCGCCCAGAAAGCAGCAACAGCAACAACAACAACAAGAACTCGGCCAACAACAAAAACAACGCCCAAAAATGCAATATTAATAACAACAGTGCCAACAACCACAACAACAGCACCGGCTCTAACAACAACACAAATTCCAACGTCACCAATGTCAACAGTGACAACGTCAATAACAACAACGCCAAAACAAATAATTTAATTTTCACCAATTCCAACAAAAAAAGAAAAATTGCGACAATCGAAGAGCAAGAGTTGGATGCAATACCGTCTACTTCTGCTGGAGCTCGGGCAGCACCACAAGCGCTCGAAGATCTGCTGACCGATTCGGACACCGATATCGAGTCAGTTGACATGGAAGAGATGTTGGTGCCTAGTTCACCAATATACCCCCCGAGTGTGGCTAATCCTATTAAAGCTGCTAATGATGAGGATCCAAACCTAACCGCTGCTGCCGAGATACGCGACTGCTCCCAATCAAATGGACCTATAGCGCAACCCGCTGAAAGTCGGCCAACAAGACCATCTAAGCCTCCCCCACTTATTGCTGAGGGTATCACCAACGTTGTTGGACTGCTTGAAGCATTAAATGCTGTCACGCCACCTGACAGCTTTATGCTCAAATGCAGCGGTGGAGGTACTGTTAGAGTAATGCCAAGTGGTATTGAGGCTTACAGGCGCAGTCACAACGACTGCTTTACGGATAAACGAATCCCGTTTCATTCATACCAGTTGAAGGAGGATAGAGGCTTTCGTGTGGTGATCAGGGGACTGCATCCATCCCTGCAACTTGATCGCATCAGAGATGAGCTGGCCAGACTTGGGCATGCAGTGCGGGGTGTCCAAACCATCGTAAGCCGCATCACCAAAAAGGAGTTAAATCTTTGTTATTTGGAGCTTGAGCCGGCTGCAAATAACAAAGATATTTACAATCTACGGTCAATTTCGCAAGTGCGCATATCAGTAGAGTGCCCTGACCGCCATTTGGACATCCCCCAGTGCCACCGCTGTCAGGAATTTGGCCACACAATGAACGGACAGCTTGTGGCTCAGTCACAAAGGCCGGCTCAAGTTCTACAAAAGCCGCGTCCAAGAATCCTGGCACCTATTCGCAGTGAAAATTTTTCATATGCTGATGCTGCCAGACTTTCAACGGCTCCTCAGCTACTGCAGCAACTTGACCAACAGCAACAGCGTCACCGTCAGCAGCAGGTTCACCATCAGCAGCAACCTCAACAGCAACACCGGCAGCATCTGCAGCAGGAGCAACAGCCACCCTTGTTGGTTAAGCAAGTTGCACGCACCGCAGGCTCCTGACCAACAGCGAAAAGCTAGACGCCAGAAAACTCGCCAAAAGCTTAGGCATCGAGAGAACGCGCAACAACAGCCACAGCAACACCAGCAACAACAACACCAGCAGAAGCAACGCCTGCAGCAGCAACACCAACGGCAAGAGCAAGAACGGCAACAACAAACACGACATCAACAACAACACCAGCAGCAACAGCGACAGCAACATCAGCAGCCCCCACAGCATCAATTTCAGCAAGTGCAACAGCCTCAATTGTACCATGAGTATTCCCAGCTCCAGTTTGACAGTCTTATGTCAAAATTCGACAAGTTGAGTGAGACACTTTTGGCCATGATGAGCCTTTTGCACGCTGCACTTGCAAACAGATGAGCCAAATTGGGATGCGCATTGGTGTGTGGAACGCCAATGGCCTTGCAAATAATACCAACGAGTTGGAGTTATTTATTCATCGCCATCATATAGATGTAATGTTGGTCTGCGAGACTCATTACTGCTCCAGATCACACTACAGGTTACCAGGCTACGACATCCACCTAGCCAATCACCCTTCTGATCGCATGCGTGGCGGAGCAGCAGTGATCATAAAATCTTCACTACAACATTATGCGCTGCCATCATTAAGTTGGACCCACGCACAATGTGCTGTCGTTAAAGTCTCTAGTGATCAAGGCGAAGTAGTCCTAGCGGCTGTCTATTGTCCACCACGTTTTGTGTGGGAAATAGAAGACTATAAATGTCTCTTCGAAGAGCTTGGCCCCAAGTTCCTGATTGCTGGAGACTGGAATGCTCAACACCATCTCTGGGGTGCAGCGTTGGATAATCGCCGTGGGATTGCGCTTGCGGATTGCGTGAGAGACTCCAACCTCCAAGTACTTGCCACAGGAGGTGCGACGCACTACTCGTACGGCAACCATAGGCCGACAGCAATCGACTTTGCTGTGTACGCTGGGATCCGGTCTGACTGTCTTGGTATATCCGAGCGAAATGAGCTTAACTCCGATCACATCCCTTTGATCGTTGAGTGGAGAGTGGCTGCAACTCTATATGCTCCCAAGACACGTCTTCTGCCGCGCAAGGCAAACATCACCCGATTCCGACAGAGGTTGGAGCAGCTTGTGAACTTGAACATGGAGCTGAGTTCACCGGCTGATATTGACGATGCAGCGGAGTTATTCCTGAGTAATATTAACGTAGCGGCGGAATATTCCATGCTTGGCCAACCACCTTGTTTGCCTCCCAGTCCAGCGCAGCCTCTTTTAAAACCTGAGATTCTGGATCTGGTAAGGCACAAGAGAGCACTGCGTCGCCAATATATGCGCTCACGAAACCCGTTGGATCTAAGGGATTTTAGGCGGGCTGCGCACGAGCTGCGAAAGCTGCTGTCTGACACTAAGAGCAAATATTTCCAGGATATGCTCCGCAATGCCGATCCCAATAAGAATCATGGATTCAATTTGTGGAAGGCAACGCGTTGTGTCAAGCGGCAGCCACTTAGGCGGATCCCCATTATGCGACCGGACAACACTTGGTGTCGATCGGATGCAGAGATTGCATCGGCGTTTGCGGATGAGCTGCAAGATCGTTTCACGCCATTTGCACTTGCATCGCCCAGCCAGGTACAGGATACTGAGGCATTTTTAAATGCAGAACTCGACCCTGTACAACCGATCACACCTATCGCCCCTAATGAGGTCCACTTGCAGATTCGCAGGCTCAAGTCCACTAAGGCCCCTGGCTATGATGGCGTCGACGGCAGAGTTGCTAAGGCCCTCCCAGAGAAGGGAGTGATGTTCTTGGTGCTGCTTTTTAACTCCATGGTTCGCATCCACCACTTCCCCACCCCGTGGAAGTGTGCTGTGATTGCGATGATTCCGAAACCTGGCAAGCCGGATAATCTTGTCTCGTCATATCGACCGATAAGCTTGCTGTCCACTTTCTCTAAGATATTTGAAAAAATATTTCTTGGAAGATTGTCGGCAGTAAGTGGCTTCCAGAGAGCCATTCCTTCATCAATTTGGCTTCAGGCATCACCATGGTACACCAGAACAAGTTCATCGAGTAGTACAACATGTTCTCGAGGCCTTGGAAAATAAGCAGTACAGCTCTGCCGTCTTTCTGGATATCCAGCAAGCGTTTGATCGCGTATGGCATGATGGCCTGCTTTTTAAGCTTAAGTCCCTTCTACCATCGGCGCAGTATCTACTGCTCAGGTCTTACCTGCTCGGCCGTTCTTTTATGGTTGAAGTAAGGGGCGAGCGATCAAACATCCGCCGCATTGGTGCGGGTGTACCGCAGGGTAGTGTCCTTGGACCTGCCTTGTACACATTGTACACTGCGGACTTGCCGATTCCAGTAGCCAGAAACACGCTGCTTGCCACATACGCAGATGACACAGTGTTTCTTGCTAACTCCACCTCTGCTTCGGGAGCAGCTGCGGTTACGCAAAGATTCCTGGATGGCTTTAGTACTTGGGCCAACCGTTGGAATATCTGCGTCAATGGGAGCAAATCTCAGCATTGCACGTTTGCACTCAGGAATGGTAACTGTCCAACTGTCCGACTCAACAACATGGTGATACCTCAGGAGAACCATGTTCGCTACCTGGGTATGTATCTGGACAGGAAACTTACTTGGCGCAAACACATTCAGATCACGGCAGCAGCGTGTAGATCCAAAAGAGCAAAACTCAACTGGTTGCTAAAGCCATCAAGCAAACTCAGCTTGAGCAACAAGCTGCTGGTGTACAGGAGCATCATCGAGCCCACATGGACATACGGGATTCCATTTTGGGGCACAGCTGCAAAATCTTGGATATACCAAATTCAAGTCTTGCAGAACAAGGTGCTCAGAGACATCTCTGGTGCCCCTCCATATGTTAGCAACAGGACGCTGCACAACGACTTCGGACTACCGACAGTCAAAACGCAGATAAACCGACATACGAGTCGGTATAACGACCGGTTGCATAACCATGTTAACCCGTTGGCCATCACACTTGGGAACAACACCACTCGCAGGAGGTTGAAGCGCCTACACACCAGCGACCTCTGGACTGTTGGCCGTTAAATAAATGTTACTTTGAATGTTATGTATTATTAGTTAAAACCATTTCTATGTTTATGTTATAGATTATAAATCCACTGTCTCTTTCATACTGTTTCAAATCAATGTTTTATAGCCTTTAAATAGGTTGATTAATGTTTAAATAAATTGCCACATAAAAAAAAAAAAAAAAAAGCCGCGAGACGGAGTCCGATATCCAGGGATTTATGAGGCAAACTAGACGGGGCTTCCACGATCTTCGTCTAGCTTTTAGTAGGCTCAGTGCTGATTTTGATGCAATGGAGAATCAGTTTAATAGTGTGAAACTATTAATTGAGTCTCCAAAGCTGAAACGATGCTGAGCCTGCTTTGCCTCGTGAATCAAATTTATCGGCCCCGGCTTTGTCATTGCCCCCTGCACTGCTAACACCTACTGTTGATAATGGTCAGCAGTTGATGCAGTTTATTTCTCCTGCACCACCACCTGCAATCAACAGTAGTGCCTCTATTGCTTGTGAGTCCATAATGTCCGTTTCGCCTCCCCCAGCTCTTTCTAGCCGTGCTCCCAAGCCTCTTATAGCGGTGGCACCTAAAAAACAAATTTTCATTTCGCGTCTTGCCCCTGATATATCAGTGGATGACATTAAAGCCTATATACAGGCCAAGGTGACATCAACTGGTATATTAGTTGAAAAATTTAAATTTAATTATGAAAGAGAAATTTCCTCTTTTAAAATAAGTGTTTCGGCAGAGGTGTTTGGCACAATTTGCTGTGCTGATTTCTGGCCGAAGGGCTTAGTAATAAAAGAGTTTACAACGAGAAAACGTATTCGGCCTTCTATTACATTGCCTCCGAATCCCTCTGGTGCATCATCATCTTCTAATGTTGCACCAAAAAACTAACACCAAAATCCTCTCTCTCTCTAGCATATCAAAATGTTAGAGGTCTTAAAACTAAACTATCTAAACTATATGTTGACAGTCTTTCTTTTGAATTTGATATTCTTATATTTACCGAAACTTGGTTAAAGCCTGATATTTCCGATCATTCATTATTTTCCAATAAATACACCCCATATAGATGTGATCGAGTATCACGTGTAGGTGGCGGTTGCCTAATTGCTGTCGATTCTAATCTTGTGTCAGATTATTTCCTACCTCCATTTGAGTTAGTCATTGAATTTATAAGTATTAAAATTGAGCTTAATACTTTTTCATTGGTTATTACTTGTTCTTATATCCCACCTCAATCAGATGTCTCAGTCTACCTTAATCATCTATCTGCCATTCAATACATTTCCTCTATGCTTTCTGATAGAGACTATCTGATTGTATGTGGTGACTTTAATCTTCCGGAAATTATATGGTCCGCTCCACCAAATATATTGGTGCCACTTTGTACAAATGAATTTATTGATGGGCTCCATGAGTTGTCACTGTCACAAGTTAACCCTATACGAAACTGTAACGACCGTTTGCTTGATTTAATTTTTGTATCTGATCCTACTTGTAGTATTCTTTCTCGCTGTGATCCACTTGTCTATCCTGAAGACCCCTATCATCCAACGCTCGATTTGATTATAGAGCTGCCAACTCTTGTGCCTTTTGTAGCAACGGATTCTACACGTAAGAATCGTTGCTTCCGTAAAGCAGATTTTGTTAAACTAAATCAATTATTATTTGACACAGATTGGTCAGTACTTTATGCCTGCACCAATTTGGATAATGCTTTGTCAATATTTTATGAGACCATTGACTCACATTTGGATGCTTGCGTTCCCCGTATGAATCCTGTGAAGGCTAACAGGCCTCCCTGGTTTTCGCGGGAATTAGCTAGGTTGAAAAATGTGAAGTCAAGGTTTTATAAGAAGTTTAAGAGATCGAGTAATCATTTGGATTACTCTCGATATATGGTTGCTAAAGCAACTTTTATTTCTTATAATTCGCGTTGTTACAAGAATTACCTTCTTCGCTGTAGGCTGCAATTTGCACAGGATCCTAAGCAGTTCTATAACTTTGTGAACATGAAACGCAAATCGTCTTCATTACCTACCTCCGTTTTTTATGAAGATACGAAAGCAATAGATGATCAGGGCTCTGCCGATTTGTTTGCTAAGTATTTTCAATCTACTTATTCCTCCTCTATCTTCTCCCCAAACGTACCTTATCCTTATCCTGTCCAAAGAGCCAATTGCATTTTTGGCCCTGTGATCACTTTAGAGTCACTTCTTGCAGACCTACATTCTATCAAGCCTGGGTTTTCACCAGGTCCTGATGGAGTCCCGGGATGTGTACTTAAGTACTGTTCTGAGTCTATTTGCAAACCTTTACTTAAATTATTTACCTTGTCTGTCGATAGTTGTTGTTTTCCCGCTATTTGGAAGGAATCCTTTATTATTCCTCTCCACAAAAATGGCTCAAAGTCGTAAAAAATTACAGGGGTATTTCCAAATTGTCCGCAATACCTAAAGCATTTGAGAAAATAGTAACAACTCAACTGCAACACTTATGTAGATCTATTATTTCACCATTCCAGCATGGTTTTGTGAAATGTAGGTCTACTACCACTAACATTCTTGAATTTACTTCACTTGTGATCAAAGGATTTCAGAATAAAATGCAAACTGATGTCGTTTATACAGACTTCAGTAAAGCCTTTGATTCTGTTAACCATTGTCTCCTTCTTCACAAACTAAACCTTATAGGTTTTCCTACTAACTTTCTTGCATGGATTTCGGAGTATCTGAGTAACAGAACTCAAAAAATTTTATTTAAATCTGTACTTTCTTATCCTATCCTAGTCACCTCTGGGGTACCCCAGGGTAGTCACCTGGGCCCAGTGCTTTTTAACCTATTTATTAATGACCTTCCTTCAGTAATATTGAATTCTAACGTACTAATGTATGCTGATGACGTCAAGTTGTGCTTGACGTATAATGATATGACCTCACAATGCTTATTGCAGGCGGATTTATTTTCCTTTTTGTCGTGGTGTAAAATAAATCTGCTCAATTTGAACTGCTCTAAGTGTAAAGTCATGTCATTTTATCGTACCAATCCTAATACTGTCAGTTACACGATCGATGGGCCACTTGATAGACTGAACGAAGTAAACGATTTAGGTTTACTTCTTGATCACAAGCTTAAATTTGATAAGCATATTAAATTCACTGTTAACAAAGCTTTTCAAGTTCTTGGTTTTATTAAGCGTTGGTCAAAGGAATTTGATGACCCTTATACGACCAAGTTACTTTTTACTTCTCTTGTACGTCCAATTCTGGAATATGGATCTTGTGTGTGGTCTCCGCAATATCATATTCACCAAAGTAGATTGGAATCTGTGCAAAAGAGCTTTCTACTTTTTGCGCTTCGTCGCTTTGACTGGGGTGTACTGCCTCCATACTCAAATAGGCTTCTTCTTATTAACCTTCCTTCCTTAACTAATCGTCGTGTTATGTTAGGAGTTATGTTTGTTGTAAAGTTACTTAAAGGCGAAATCGACTCAACTGCGTTGATGAGCCAAATAAATTTTTCAGTACCCTCTAGACAGTCTCGTTATTACCTCCCACTTTCTCTTAATCGTTGTACTACTAACTATTCCTTGCATGAACCGTTTCGAGTACTCTGTAATGATTATAATAAACTATATCATGTAATCAATTCAGAGTCCTCTATTTCTCTAATTAAAAACTCAATTCTTAATGTCTTATCTAGAGATTAACTTTTTTGCATGTACATGTGGTGGATCTTAACTAATTCTTACTAATTATTTTCTTATAATTACTTTTGGTCTGATTGGGTTTTTCTGGGTTTTCCCCAATTCTTGCAACAAATGTTGGACCATTTTGCTTTTTACCCCAGAAATCTTAGAAATCTAAAATAAAGTAAAAAATAAAAATATACATTCTTATATATTCTTATAAATATTTTATTATTTTTTAATTTATTTAAATTTTTAATTTTATCATAAATTTAATTTAATTCTAATTTTTAATTTTTGTATTCTTGGTGTCGACTGACTTTAGTTGACAATTAAATAAATAAATAAATAAATAAAAAGAATCTCCGTTTGCATAAGGGGTCTACTCAATAATAAACAGTCTCAAAGAGATCGAAGGAAAAATAAAGAATTCAGACAATCTGAAAGGAGTTTTGATAGATAGCGTCATCAAAATACACTTTAGTTAGGCAACTAGCCAATATTTCGCTTTGATCAAGCCAAAGACTATAAACTGTTTATAGGACAGACAAACAGAGATAATACACGATGCAACACGCTACTCGACGAACTAACATAGAATAATTTTAGAACAAGCAAGGGCAAAAACAAGCGCCAGAACATAATCGAGATAGGTTGCAATAGACTCAAATAGAAGTTTGTCCCAAAGAGTTAGCCAATATAGGAGCAATCCTGACAATAGGGCGGCTGAAAATGGTCGAAATGCGACCCATATCAGAGAGCAACGGGCGGAAAATAGAACAGGTCAAGCGATAAGCACTAATTTAGATGCTTTAATAGTGACTTTCAATAGAATAGTTAAGCAGGGCCCGGATCAGGTTTGCATATGTTGCAAAGGTTTGTGGTTTCCACATCAAGTAGATAAAATTTCTCGCGAAGTTGTAGAAAGCAAGTGTACTTTAGAAATTAGTAGAGATGTTTTAAGTCTTTCTACTGGTTTTCCCTTCCTGCAACAATAAGTATAGTTTTTGCAAGACATGCAGCAGGAGCATAAAATTAGGCAAGAAACCAAATGGCTTCTATAACAATGGCCTTGATTTTCCAGATCTTCCAGATTGCTTAAAGGGCTTAACGCCTCTAGAGGAAAGGCCTTCCTTTTGTAATTATAAATTCAATAGTATACAGGCCGTCAAAATGCCATAAATGGAGCAGTAGTCAATCTACCGATTCCTGTAGCCAATGTTGCAACGTCGTTTTTAAGGGCGTTTAATGAAGCCGAGATAGTTCAAATATAACTCAAGCGTAGAATGGAATATAGCCAGGATTTTATGTCTAAAACTATTATGCCTTCTAAAATTGCTGCAATCAGATATTTAGTCAGTACAGAGCTCTACAGGAAACACCAGATTTTTATTAACGAATCATAGCTGTCTTCCTGGAGAAGGTCAGCGTCCTTTGGATATAATTGCAGATGAGGACTCTGAGGAGATAGCTTCCCCAACAATATTTGCTCGCATTAACAGAAAATTATACAACTGTAGTTAGGTCCGAATTAAGGAATTTTGAAAAATGAGGTTGTGGTCGCTATTAGCTTTTTGATAGCTTGTGAGGAGCCATAGTATATGCGCCCCTCACAGCAACTGTCGATCAGGCGGAAATCCGGCCCCGATGCAGTTGCGGCGAATTCGCTCTCTTTCGTCCTCTCCCTTTCTAGCGCAGGTAGTCAGCCATTTGAGCGTGTCTGACACACATATCCATGAGGATATGTACCGTTGGTGTGGGAGGAGTATTGCGGGTGCAATACTACCATCTATGCTCACACCAGCGGCCGACAATGGTTGGCGCCAGCAAATGGCAGTGGAAAATTACCAGAAATCACGCCACCGAAGAACATCACGCCACCTCGGTACAGTCCCGACAAAAGGTCACTAGCTGACCTATATAAGGAGCGGCGCAGCACGACGCAGGGCAGTGCGTTTTGAAGTGAAAGAGCAACAGTCGGTGAACACAGAGTGAAATATCCAGAGAAGTTGAACGCGAAACCAAAACTACACAGCAGCAGCAAGTGAAATTAAAGCATCGGCAAATTGAGTGATTCAGTATATCATTCAATCCACACAGATCGCGCAGGACACTGAGGTCCTGAAATTGGTGGCGAATCAAGATCCTTGCCACGCGAGAATTTAGTCCCGGCAGAGCCGGACAGATTCTAGCGAACAGGTGATTGAGACAAGACCAAAGAAAGGCCGAAGTGCCACGGCGAGGGCCGAGAAATTTTCACTACGTAAATTCATACATAAGTACAATCTAAATAAACGTGATAATTATCACAGATAAATATAAAAGTGTTGTTAATTCTCGCAAGCGCAACTAATATAAATTTGTTGCACGGATCTACAGCTCGGCTGAGTTTTAGCCCAGCTTTAACTACCGAACTAAACGGTTCGTTACAAGCTCTATTTCAAATAAGTACACAAAGTTATGTTCACAACGTTATGTTTTTTTTTCACAACAAGAGCAGTTAATATATTGGATTAAATTAAGACTAGAAGCCACTGCTTAGTCTTTCAACAACGATAAAACAATCGACAAGCTCGAGTTATGCGAATCAACTATCTTTAGCTGCAGCACCCGGCGGATCAGTGAGCGGCCTTTGTCGAGAGAGAGCGAGAGAGAGCGTTGAATAAAGAGAGCACAATACAAGAAGAGCGCTGTTAACGCTGGCTGCTGCATCTCAAACTGCACTTAACATAATGGGTGTAAATACTACTATCAATAAGCTATACGAATTAAGTCACGCAGGTCTTTAACTTCAAGTGTACAATAATTGATTATTAATTATAATTGTTTAATTGATCAATTATTTCTCAATTATAATGAGTTTGAAATTATTAATATAAGAAATAATACATCAATTTTTTTTACGAACCTCAAATCATTTCTGCGGCAAATGCCCTAAATGAAGACCATATAAAATATTCAATTCGCTAAAAAATGTAAGAGCTAATCCAGTAACTTGTGCTAGGTATTTTAATTTCCGTTATAAACAACTTCTAAAATTAATGAACAAGGATGACGTTATTTTCGGTAGTCATATTATTGCCAGTTGAGTTTCAGCAAAGAGGGATGGAAACAGAGAGGGTCTGATTGGGTTTTTTCTGGGTTTTCCCCAATTCCTGCATCAAATGTTGGACAATTTTGCATTTAAAAACACCCAAAAATCCTATAAATATTTCTAATTTTTACATATATTTAAAATTGTTAAATTTATTTTACCTTTAATTTAATTCAATCCTTAATTTTTTTTTTTTTTTTTGTGTCGACTGACATTAATTGACATTAAATAAATAAATTACAAATTTAAGATACGCAACCAACTCATTAAAGGTGTAAGATCTCATATAGTATAGTGAACTGAATATATTATTATTTAAAAAACCGGATTATAATAAATTAAATATTATTTACTGCAAGTGAAATATTCGGGACCCCACATTCATGGCATGTTTTGGATGAAACATGCTATAGCCGTTAGTCGGATAGTCGGGTATGTACGACTGGTCGGCAAACGTTCTTTTTTGTTTTTTGCTTATTTGGAGAACGTTTATTCCTATTGAGGGACAAAGCGGGCGGAATTCTCTAGACCGTAGCTTTTACGGGAGGGGGTGGACATCATAGCCTTATTATTTAGGACTAAATCGGAAACTTCTTGAGGTTTGTAATGGTTCGCTTGTCGAACTTATATTTTTATACCCTGAACCCATTAAAAATGGGTAAAAAGGGTATAATGGTTTTGTGCAAATGTGTGTAACAGGCAGAAGGAAGCATCTCCGACCCCATAAAGTATATATATTCTTGATCAGGATCAATAGCCGAGTCGATCTAGCCCTGTCCGTCTGTCCGTCCGTCTGTCCGTCTGTCCGTCTGTATGAACACGCGGATCTCAGAGACTATAAGAGCTAGAGACTTCAAATTTGGAATATAAGATCTCGTATACCAGGCGCAGATCAAGTTTGAATATTTTATCGATAACTGCCTCAGTTTCTGAATTATCGATAAATTTAGATTTCCGATAGCAGTAAATTCCACATATCTCTCACAATTTAATGGATACAGTCACCAATTTTGGTTGGTAGGTTGTTGGCAAGGTCCCTGAAAGATCGGCATGTGCCACGCCCACCTCCGACGCCCCCATCACCCCCGCCCCTAAAATTTTCAAATGGCTATATCTTCCGCAGTTTTTGAGTAGGGAACGTCAAATTTGGTAGGTATATTACTGGTAGTCGCCTTTAAGAACCGATAACAAATTTGTGGTGCCACGCCCACACCTGCGCCTATAATCGACAATTCCGATTGTAAATCGATAACTCCGTATATCTCCGAACATTTTAAAGATAGAGTAACCAAACTTGGAAGGTAAATTGTTGGTAACCTCCTCCAAAGATTGGCATACCAATTTTTGGACCATGCCCACATCCGCCGCCCCCAGGAACTTCGTCCCTAGAAATTTAAAATGCGCATATCTGCCGTAATTTGCAAGCTAGAGTCGCAAAATTTTGCAGGTATGTTACTGGTAACTCCCCCAAAGATCGATAAAAAAATTGGATGGCCACGCCCACTCCACCTACCTAAACCGATACACCTGTTGGTGTAAATCGATAAACCCATATATCTCGCGCAATTTGAAAACTTAAGTCACCAAATTTTATAAGTATATTGCTAGTAACACCTTTCATAAATGTGGAAAAAAAATTTTGGACCACGCCCACTCCCGCCCACAAAAAACGATAAATGCCTGTATCTCCCGCAATTTAAGAGCTACAGTTACCAAACTTAGAAGGTATATTACTAAGATCGAACTCTAAAATATTTTGGGCCACGCCCACTCCCGCCCACAAAAAGCGATAAATGCCTGTATCTCCCGCAATTCAAGAGCTACAGTTACCAAACTTAGAAGGTATATTACTAAGATCGGGCCACGCCCACTCCAGCCCCCAAAAACGATAAACCTATAATGCATTTAAAGCTTGGTTCAGGGTATATGGTAGTCGAGCTCACTCGACTACAGCGTTCTTACTTGTTTCTCCTAAAAATGGGCAATAATTTGTTGCGTTTAAAAAAAATAAAATAAACAAGTAGGAACGCTGTAGTCGAGTGAGCTCGACTACCATATACCCTGAACCAAGCTTTAAATGCATTATAGGTTTATCGTTTTTGGGGGCTGGAGTGGGCGTGGCCCGATCTTAGTAATATACCTTCTAAGTTTGGTAACAGTAGCTCTTGAATTGCGGGAGATACAGGCATTTATCGTTTTTTGTGGGCGGGAGTGGGCGTGGCCCAAAATATTTTAGAGTTCGATGTTAGTAATATACCTTCTAAGTTTGATAACTGTAGCTCTTAAATTGCGGGAGATACATGCATTTATCGTTTTTTGAGGGCGGGAGTGGGCGTGGTCCAAAATTGTTTTTCCCACATTTATGAAGGGTGTTACTAGCAATATACCTTTAAAATTTGGTGACTTAAGTTTTCAAATTGCGCGAGATATATGGGTTTATCGATTTACACCAACAGGTGTATCGGTTTAGGTAGGTGGAGTGGGCGTGGCCATCCAATTTTTTTATCGATCTTTGGGGGAGTTACCAGTAACATACCTGCAAAATTTTGCGACTCTAGCTTGCTAATTACGGCAGATATGCGCATTTTCAATTTCTAGGGACGAAGTTCCTGGGGGCGGCGGATGTGGGCGTGGTCAAAAAATTGGTATGCCAATCCTTGGAAGAGGTTACCAGCAAATTACCTTCCAAGTTTGGTTACTCTATCTTTAAAATGTTCGGAGATATACGGAGTTATCGATTTACAATCGGAATTGTCGAGGCGCAGGTGTGGGCGTGGCACCACAAATTTGTTATCGGTTCTTAAAGGCGACTACCAGTAATATACCTACCAAATTTGACGTTCCCTACTCAAAAACTGCGGAAGATATAACCATTTGAAAATTTTAGGGGCGGGGATGATGGGGGCGTCGGAGGTGGGCGTGGCACATGCCGATCTTTCAAGGACCTCGCCAACAACCTACCAACCAAAATTGGTGACTGTATCCATTAAATTGTGAGAGATATGTGGAATTTACTGCTATCGGAAATCTAAATGTATCGATAATTCAGAAACTGAGGCAGCTATCGATAAAATATTCAAACTTGATCTGCGCCTGGTATACGAGATCTTATATTCCAAATTTGAAGTCTCTAGCTCTTATAGTCTCTGAGATCCGCGTGTTCATACAGACGGACAGACGGACGGACGGACAGACGGACAGACGGACGGACAGACGGACAGGGCTAGATCGACTCGGCTATTGATCCTGATCAAGAATATATATACTTTATGGGGTCGGAGATGCTTCCTTCTGCCTGTTACACACATTTGCACAAAACCATTATACCCTTTTTACCCATTTTTAATGGGTTCAGGGTATAAAAATGCAATTATAAAGGAAACTCAAAATTTGTGAAATATGAATGTGAAGCGAATTTTGCAAAAACGTGTCTTAAGTTCTTTGGACCACAGACAAATTCTTTTCATCTTTCATGTTTAATTATTTTTGTTGCGCAAAACCGTAGCCAACTAGATAATTCCTTCTGGAAATTTCGCTGCTACAAGCTGCTGCATAAAACGCTCCTTATATCAGTGTCTATTCTCAAACTTATTAAGGGTAAATAAATGGATTAATTGGAGTATCAAATTGACGCCTTTGCCACTCCCATGATCATGGAAATGTCGGTGCAAAGCTAATTGACCAAATTACTTTAATTAATTGGCTTAAGAGTGTCTCTCTTAAAACTATCACTCACACGCATTAACATTCGATCAAACACCCCAACATATGTATGTGTGTCGCTCTAACTTGAAGATGTAAATGGACATTGAGGGCATTTCATTTGTATTTCTATACCGAGTGTTTAGTCAAACTAATTAATGATCAGCTGTTGATCTCATCTCATGTAGACAACTCTGTTAACCTTCACTAACATACGTAAAAAACATCGATAGTATCGACTATCGTTCAGTCTAAGAAAACCCTTTGAACAAGAAGAAGCGCACTTTTTTCGTGTCGGCAAAATAAAGTTAAAATAATTGTTAAAATCACCGCCCAGACTTGTTGTTTCATGCTTGCATAAAAACCGCTTTATGCACCCAACACCGAGCATGAAAGGATAAACATGGTCAACTTTCGCGGATCTACTGCTTCGTTCCAAGATTATCAGCTTTACGCCACATACAACATTGAGTCAACTTTTACCCAAGTAGTTTGGAATTACAGCAATTTCCTTTTTTTTTGTCTTACGTCTTATTCGTACGTGGCTTGGGATAATTGCTCTCTTTTATGATAATTACCCACCGCGAGCTTTCGCACGTGGCTGGGGATATTTGCGCACTCTCTCTCTTTTGATCACTTATTGCAGCAGCACACACACCAACACCAGGAAGTACTTCCAGCGTGGGATGATGTATGTAAGTTACTCTTTTTCTTTTATTATGTGAGTGCATCAATTTTCCAACGCTACTTTTTAAAATTGAGCATTTATATCCAAGTCTCTTACAATAGTACTAATTAAATATATAGCTTCACTTAATTTTTTTTTTTGTTTTTTTTTTGTTAAACGCAAAGCGACAATGTCTTGATAAAAAATACCAAATTATAATAAATAGCAACTATACCTATATATACCCTCCAACAAATTAAAATTTAATAATCTCATATTACTATTCTTATTAGAAACTTATGTAAACTTAGCCTATTAATAATATTCCTTTTTGGCATTCGTATTTAACATATTATGATAGATTTGAAAGCGAACAAGTAACATTTATCTATTACAGACAAGAGAAAAAAAAACCCATTTATATGCTTACGGTTAGTGATAGTTTTATTTTTTTTTTTTTACCGAGTCAGCCTAAACTTACTTGCGGATGTTTGTATATCGATCAGATTTAAAATAAAATTGTTTAACGAAATCATATATTTAAACATGTGCATGACACATATTGAACTGATGACGCATGTACATTCTGCATGACAACTTGCAAACAGTAAACGCGCAGATCAACATGCATTCTTTGTTACTTGCTTTAATTACAAATCTTTCTGCAAACATGCGAAAAAATTCGAATTATCGCTTCATTGTGTATATATCTATAATATTCTAATTATAATGATCAAACCATCAATAAAAAAATATGCAATATATAAGCCTTTCGTGCCTTCATTGTTAAATGTATTCAATTTGTTGTTGAATGGATGACATGCAGTACCTGGTGGTGGTAGGATAGCGGATAGAGTATCCCAAGGGATCCTTCTGTTTATAGCGGTCCGTAGGATCATGGCAGGGTAGGCGAGTGCACCAAGCCGGTAGCACCACAATAAAAAAAGGATGACCTGATTACTTGAGCTATTTGATCAACCTGTTTCTTTTGATCTTTTCTTACATCTCATGTCCATGGCCTGTCTTCGTCTGTCTTCCTTTTATGTTCAAATATAGTACGCGAGACATAAATATGTATAACCAATAACTAGGAAGCAATTTTAATGCGTCGGTTGACAAATAATAACCCAACCCAACTCCGACTGTATTAATACCCCATCAGCTCCACGTTGTTCATTACAGGTTACGATACTCCTCGACGAATCTTTTATACTCACAAACCACACAAACTAGTTATGGAAAAGACCAATTCACTTTGAAGAGGACTTTGATCTCTACAGGGTGTTTTGGAAAGGGGCATGGTCCGAGGTGGCGGTCGGCAATCGCGTTCTATTTCCTAACTCAACCATGGTTATCGAAGTGAAGTAAGTCGAAGATCTCTTAAAAAAACCCATATTACCACGCCTCCCAGGAATGTTAACGATTTCCTTACGTAATCTTTATTTACTTATTTATTTATTGTCAACAAAAATCAGTCACCACACAAAAATAAAAAAATTTAATTAAATTAAATTTAAAATAAAATTAAAATTATAAATAAATTAAAAAATACTAAAATATTTATAAGATTTCTGGGGGTAAATTACAAAATGGTCCAACATTTGTTGCATGAATTGGGTAAACCCCAGAAACACCCAATCAGACCAAAAATAATTAGTAAGAATTAGTTAAGATCCACCACATATACTTGCGAAAAAGTTAATCACTACACAAGACATTTAGAATTGAGGTTTTAATTATAGAAATTAAGTACTCTGAATTGATTACATGATATAGTTTGATATAATCATTACAGAGTACTCGAAACGGTTAATGCAAGGAATAGAGAAAGTGGGAAGAAATAACAGGACTGTCTAAAGGGTACAGAAAAATGTATTTGGCTCATCAACGCAGCTAAATCGATTTCGCCTTTAACAAACAAAGCTCCTATTATAAAACGACGATTAGTTAAGGAGGGAAGGTTAATAAGAAGCCTATTAGTGTAAAAGGCAGTACACCCAAGTCAAAGCGACGAAGCGCAAAAAGTAGAAAGCTCTTTTGCGCAGATTCAAATCTACTTTGGTGAATATGATATTGTGGAGACCACACACAAGATCCATATTCCAGAATTGGACGTAGAAGAGAAGTAAAAAGTATCTTGGTCGTATAAGGGTCATCAAATTCCTTTGACCAACGCTTATTAAAACCAAGAACTTGAAAAGCTATATTGACAGTAAATTTAATATGCTTATCCAATTTTAGCTTGTGATCAAGAACTAAACCAAAATCGTTTACTTCATTCAGTCTATCAAGTGGCATCCCATCGTGCGTGTAACTAGCAATATTAGGAGTGATACGATAAAATTACATGACCTTACACTTAGAGCAGTTTAAATTTAGCGGATTTATTTTACACCACGACAAAAAGGAAAATAAATCCACGTGCAATAGGCATTGTGAGGTCATATCATTATACGTCAGGCACAACTTGACGTCATCAGCATACATTTGTACGTTAGAATTCAATATTACAGAAGAAGGGGCCCATGTGATTACCCTGGGATACCCCAGAGGTGAGTAGGATAGGTTATAAACTGTATAAATACAGTTTTCTGAGCTATGTTATTTAGATACTCCGAAATCCACGTAAGAAAGTTAGTAGGAAATCCTATAAGGTTTAGTTTGTAAAGACGGAGACAATGGTTAACGGAATCAAAGGCAATTTCTGAAATCCTTTGATCACAAGTGAAATAAATTAAACAAGTCAGAACGTTGTAGTCGAGTGAGCTCGACTACCATATACCCTGAACCAAGCTTTAATTACATTATAGTTTTATTTCCAAATGTCCCCTTTAATAGTTTCGCACCAAACAAATTATAGAGAAGTTTCCTAATAATCTTCCTAACCAGTTTGGTAACCAACTAACTTGCGAGGGATATGGACGTTTATCGGTTTTGGGCGCTGGAGTGGGCGTGGCCCAAAAAATTTTGGAATTCGATCTTAGTAATATGCCTTCTAAGTTTGGTAACTGTAGCTCTTAAATTGCGGGAGATACAGGCATTTATCGTTTTTTGTGGGCGGGAGTGGGCGTGGTCCAAATTTTTTTTTCCACATTTATGAAGGGTGTTACTAGCAATATACCTTTAAAATTTGGTGACTTAAGTTGTCAAATTGCGTGAGATATATGAGCTTATCGACTTACACCAACAGGTGTATCGGTTTAGGTAGCTGGAGTGGGCGTAGCCATCCAATTTTTTTTATCGATCTTTGGGGGAGTTACCAGTAACACACCTTCAAAATTTTGCGACGCTAGCTTGCAAATTACGGCAGATATGCGCATTTTAAATGTATAGGGACGAAGTTCCTGGGGGCGGCGGTTGTAAGCGGGGTCCAAAAATTGATATGATAATCCTTGGAGGAGGTTACCAGCAAATTACCTTCCAAGTTTGGTTACTCTATCTTTAAAATTTTCGGAGATATACGGAGTTATCGATTTACAGTCGGAATTGTCGATTATAGGCGCAGGTGTGGGCGTGGCACCACAAATTTGTTATCGGTTGTTAAAGGCGACTACCAGTAATATACCTACTATTTTTCAAATAACGCAAACTTGATCTGCGCCTGATACACGAGAACCTATATTTCAAATTTGAATTCTCTAGCTCTTATAGTCTCTGAGATCCGCGTGTTCATACAGACGGACAGACGGAAAAACCCCTGTAGTTTTTTACATCGGACTTTGACCCATTTTTTTTTGGAGAGAAATAATAAAGGATTCCTTCCAAATAGGAGGAAAACAACAAGTATCAACAGACAAGGTAAATAATTTAAGTAAAGGTTTGCAAATAGACTCAGAACAGTACTTAAGTACACATCCTGGAACTCCATCAGGACCTGGCGAATACCCAGGCTTGATTGGGTATAGGTCTGCAAGAAGTGACTCTAAAGTGATCACAGGACCAAAAATGCAATTAGCTCTTTGTACAGGAAAGGGATATAGTATGTTTGGCGAGAAGATAGTAGAGGTTTAAGTAGATTGAAAATACTCAGCAAGCAGATCGGCAGAATCCTGATCATTATTTGCTTTCGTATCTATATTTTCACAAAGTTATAGAACTGCCTAGGATCTTATGCAAATTGCAGCTTCCAGCGAAGAAGGTAATTATTGTAGCAACGCGAATTATGAGAAATAAATCTGGCTCTAGTAACAAATATCGAGAGTAATCCAAATGATTACTCGATCTATTAAATTTCTTAAATACCTTGACTTTTTTCAACATAGGTAATTCCGGCGAAAACCAGAGAGGCCGCTTAGCATTCACAGGATTCATACTGGGAACTCATGCATCCAAATGTAAGTCGATGGTCGTATATAATATTGACAAAGCATTATCCAAATTGGTGCAGGCATAAAGTTCTGACCAATCTGTGTCAAATAATAATTGATTAAGTTTAACAAAATCTGCTTTGTGGAAGCAACGATTCTTACGTACGTAACCGATAGCGAAATACTATGATACCATAATTTGTGTGCAGCCAAGAAATACTGTCCAAGTTTGCCGTTCAGATTGAGGTAGATATAAGATAACAGATAAAGTAACACTTTTTCGAAGTTTGGCAACCTTAGCTCTTAAGCTACTGAATAAATGAACGGATATATCTCCCGCAATTGAATGGACATTATTTCCTAGTTACACACTGATACCCATTTTTTTGGGTTAAGAGTATAATTAACCCATTAAAAATGGGTAAATGGTTTTGTGCAAATGTATGTAACAGGCAGAAGGACTCCATAAGGTATATATATTCTTGATCCGGATCAACAGCCGAGTCGATATAGCCCTGTCCGTCTGTACGTCCATCCTTCCGTCTGTCCGTCCGTCCGTCTGTTCGTCTGTATGAACACGCGGATCTCAGAGACTATAAGAGCAAGCGACTTCAAGTTTGGAATATAAGTTCTCGTGTACTAGGCGCCGATCAAGTTTGCTTTATTTTATCGATAACTGCCTCAGTTTAGGAATTATCGATACATTTCGATTTCCGATAGCAATAAATTTAGGAGGTAGAGGCTTCTGATTTATACATAATATGCTTATACATATTATTGATCAATTGCCAAAATTTCATTAAGATCGGATAATAAAGACCAAAGTTGTAGTCGAAAATATATTTTTATATTAATCTTCTTGTTGTCAGTAGCCGCAAGCATTTCTGTATGCATAAACAGGCGAGCGCATGAATGGGAAAGAGATGGCACGTATTCTGCAGAGTCCCGATAACTATTGTTTCGTGTACGTATGTATGTCTGTATGAATTAAACGTTTTGTTAGATTTTTTAGATAAAAACAAGTAAGAACGCTGTAGTCGAGTGAGCTCGACTACCATATACCCTGAACCAAGCTTTAAATGCATTATAGGTTTATCGTTTTTGGGGGCTGGAGTGGGCGTGGCCCGATCTTAGTAATATACCTTCTAAGTTTGGTAACTGTAGCACTTGAATTGCGGGAGATACAGGCCTTTATCGTTTTTTGTGGGCGGGAGTGGGCGTGGCCCAAAATATTTTGGAGTTCGATCTTAGTAATATACCTTCTAAGTTTGGTAACTGTAGCTCTTAAATTGCGGGAGATACAGGCATTTATCGTTTTTTGTGGGCGGGAGTGGGCGTGGTCCAAAATTTTTTTTCCACATTTATGAAGGGTGTTACTAGCAATATACCTTTAAAATTTGGTGACTTAAGTTTTCAAATTGCGCGAGATATATGGGTTTATCGATTTACACCAACAGGTGTATCGGTTTAGGTAGGTGTAGTGGGCGTGGCCATCCAATTTTTTTATCGATCTTTGGGGGAGTTACCAGTAACATACCTGCAAAATTTTGCGACTCTAGCTTGCTAATTACGGCAGATATGCGCATTTTAAATTTATAGGGACGAAGTTTCTGGGGGCGGCGGATGTGGGCGTGGTCAAAAAATTGGTATGCCAATCCTTGGAGGAGGTTACCAGCAAATTACCTTCCAAGTTTGGTTACTCTATCTTTAAAATGTTCGGAGATATCCAGAGTTATCGATTTACAATCGGAATTGTCGATTATAGGCGCAGGTGTGGGCGTGGCACCACAAATTTGTTATCGGTTCTTAAAGGCGACTACCAGTAATATACCTACCAAATTTGACGTTCCCTACTCAAAAACTGCGGAAGATATAACCATTTGAAAATTTTAGGGGCGGGGATGATGGGGGCGTCGGAGGTGGGCGTGGCACATGCCGATCTTTCAAGGACCTCGCCAACAACCTACCAACCAAAATTGGTGACTGTATCCATTAAATTGTGAGAGATATGTGGAATTTACTGCTATCGGAAATCTAAATGTATCGATAATTCAGAAACTGAGGCAGTTATCGATAAAATATTCAAACTTGATCTGCGCCTGGTATACGAGATCTTATATTCCAAATTTGAAGTCTCTAGCTCTTATAGTCTCTGAGATCCGCGTGTTCATACAGACGGACAGACGGACGGACAGACGGACAGGGCTAGATCGACTCGGCTATTGATCCTGATCAAGAATATATATACTTTATGGGGTCGGAGATGCTTCCTTCTGCCTGTTACACACATTTGCACAAAACCATTATACCCTTTTTACCCATTTTTAATGGGTTCACAGGGTATAAAAAGTCAACCGTTCGCTTTCAGTGCTTTATTAGAACAGAGGGAATTACAAGAATGAAGCCAATATAGCGTCACTTAACAGGGTTGCGTTACAATTGCTTGATATCGATATTCTGATAGTTGCAATAGTTGCGAAATAGCGATAGTTGCGCGCGCGTTTCGAATATTCCGATGCAATGTTAACTCCTCCCCCTTTAGACACAGACGTCCTCGGATGCGGTATAGCGGGTTTTTTTTTGTACATATATCGTTGCTTAGATCTATTATTTTGTCTTTTCTACAGATGTGTTTGTCTTTTTTTTTTTTTTTTTTTTTTTGAAATTTCCAGAGATTCTATTGTTACATTTAATTATTTTTGGGATTTTAGCTTAGTTATTTTGTTTTCTTTTCTTATTTGTTTCGTCTTGAATATTTTTGTTGGTTCTTGTTAATTTTAATATTTCGTTTTATCTCTTCGTTAGAAAATTCATTCTGTCGCTTAAGGCTCTGTTAGTTATCAGTTGTTTATTACTGTTTTCCACCTGCTCGTCCGTTTTTGGGACTAAGTCGGATATGATTAAAGGGAAGAGTGAGTGTGTTTTGTCTATTATTTTATATTGTTTTTATGGATTACACGACCACTTTGGGATTTAATGGTGGTGTTCCTATTTTCTTCTACTATTTCTTTTTTGTATTTTTGAGTTAATTTTGAGCCTAGTCTTCTATCTATTTTGCAGTAAATGATGTCCCCTTTTTCATATTGTTGTGATGATTTTTTATTATTATGATATGCTAAATCGTTATCTTGTTTGTCTTTTATTTTTTCTCTAATTCTGGTTCCATCTTTTTCTAATTGTTGGGGATCTTTTGTATTTCTCGTTCCAAAAAATATGTCTATTGGTTTGGCCTTTGTAGTGGAGTGTATAGACTGGTTGTATGGTGGACTGCTTTGAAGATTAACTCCTCAAAGTTACATATTTGTTTGTCTTTTTTGATGCATCGCATTATTTCTGTCAGTGTCGAATGAAATCTTTCAATTTGTCCGTTGCTTGTCGAGTTGTATGGTGGTGTTGTGTAGACTTTTGCCTTTAGCTGGTTCTCCAGTAGAAATTTGATAGATGCAGAGTTTAGGGACCTTTCGTTGTCCATAACAACTAATTTGGGCATACCGAAGGCTATCATCACCTCGCGTAGTGGGTGTTTTATATCTTCGGAAGGTCTTGAATTTAGGATTTTTATTTGCGCATATTTGGAAAATTTACCTATTGCAGTGCAGTCTTTCTTTCTGTAATATATAAATCAATGTGTATGGTTTGACCTGGGTAAGATGGTATAGGAGTTGGTTGCAGTTCTCCTTTTTGTGGGTGCCTATCGTACTTGCTTTCTTTGCAAGTTTGACAAGCTGTGGCTATTGCATAAATTTTTTTCTTGAGGTCGGGAAAAAAGAAATTGTTAAGTATTTGAATTTTATTTTCTATTGCATTCCTATGAGCTCTGGTGTGTTCTTTTACTATTATCTCGTTTTGTTCGTTCTCGTCTGGGACGTCTTGAACTAGTTTTTGAGTATACCTTACTTTGTAATTGCCGAAATGAGAAGGGTGTATTTTTTGTATTTTTGCCATAATATTTTCTGTGGTGAATAGTCCGTTAATTATTTTTGGGTCAAGTCGTTTTCTCAGAATTTTTATTAGATCGTCGTCTGTGTAGTCAGGTTTAGTAATTATGTGTCTGTGGTATCTGGGAAAGGGTATTTTAAATTCGTAAGATTCTGTGTTTGATGTGGATATGAAGAGTTGATTTTTAAAAACGTTAATAGGGACTTCCATTACTGGAATTAGATTGTGTGATGAACTTTCGTCACTTAGTACTGTTGATGTATTATTTATTTCTGTCTTAGGAGGATTTCTGGATAAAGCATCAGCAACAACATTAGATGTTCCTGGCTTATATCTTAGTTCGTGATTATACTCTTCCTAATAACTTTTCCATCTTTTTAATTTCCCATTGTGGTTTTTGCTGCTTAGAGCAAAGGTTAATGGTTGATGGTCTGTGAAGATGACTACTTTCGAAGTACCGTAGAGATACATTCGAAGATTCTGGAGAGCCCATACAATAGCTAACATCTCTTTTTCATTTGTTGCGTAGTTCTCTTCTGTTTTTGAGAGTGTTCGTGAAATGAAGGTGATTGGTCTGCCTTCTTGTTCGAGAACTGCTCCGATGGCGAAATTTGAGGCGTCGGTTGTTAAGTGAAATTCTTTGTCAAAGTTTGGGTATGCTAATACTACGTCATTTGAACTGAGGGTGTTCTTGATTTTATTAAATGCTTTGAGTGCATTAATATCAAGTGTCACATCAGTTTTTGGAGATATATTTTTTGACAATCTACCGTTTTCTCCTCTTAGCAGAGTTGTAAGCGGTTTTGCTAGTTTAGCATAGTCGCGGATGAATCTTCTGTAATAGCTTGACAATCCTAGGAAGGAACGTAAATCCTTGAGGTTTTTGGGCGTTGGGAAGTTTTTGATCGCCCTTACTTTTTCGCAGTTGGTTTTAACGCCGTCTGCTGAAATAGTGAAACATAGGAAATCGACTTCGGTTTTGAAAAACTCGCATTTGTCGATTTGAATTTTCATGTTCGCTTCGTCAAGGGTCGTGAAGGGCATGTTTAAATGCTTGACATGTTCGTCTTCGGACTTGCTAAAAATTATTATGTCATCGATATACACATAGCATATTTTCCCGACGTGATCCCTTAGGATATCGTCTAATACTCTCTGGAATATCGATGGGGAATTCTTTAATCCAAACGGAAGTCAGGTGAATTCGTATTTCCCACCGTTAACTGCGAATGCAGTTTTTTCAATATCTCTTTCCCGGAGTGGGATCTGGTGAAATCCGCTTTTCAAATCTAATACGGAAAAGTATTTGTTATCGCCCAGTTGTGCGATGATTTCTCCAATCTCGGGGATTGGGTATCGATCGGAAATTGTAACGGAATTGAGTTTCCTATAGTCAATGACTATTCGAAATTTTTGTTCGCTTGATGCGTCTGTTTTCTTTGGTACTACCCAGACAGGTGCATTGTAAGGTGACCGTGAAGGTCTTATTATGCCGTCTCGTAGTAATTTGTCTAGTTGTATTTCTACTTCTCTTAAGGAAGTGGGGTACGGATAATGTTTGCTGTAGATAGGAGAGTCTGAAGTTGTTCTTATTTCTCCTAGCACTCTAGTGGTGTAGGTTAGTTTTTCGTCCGGTTCAGCGAACAAAGTTGTTCGGGTTTGTGTTACCTGTGTTATGAAATTTTTTTGATTTTGCGTCATGTGCTCTGTCCTTACTTTAATGCTATTGACAGCTTGGGTTTGTAGCTGTTTGATTTTTATTTTGTATCTTTCATTAATTATTAGTGCGTCGTTTTTGACGTCAATGACAGCGTTAAGCTGTTTCATGGTATCGTTGCCTAGGATACCATGGAATGATTTTAGGGTAGGCAATAAGAAAAACTTTATGGGATTATTGTTTTGGCCGAATAGGCTAATAAACGTATGGTGAGATACTTTCGTTTCTCCACCAACGGAAGTGGCATTAAAAATGTTTAAATTGGGTTTTGGGTTTTTTACCAGGTTCGGTTGAATATAGTTTTGGTTTGAACCGGTATCAATCAAAAAGTTAAGTATACTACCGTTCCTCGTTACGCACTGAAAGTAGGGTAAGGAGGAACTGTTTAGTCTAAAAAATGTATGTCCGTTGTATCCACCATTGCTGGTTGGTATCCTGTGTCCTGTTCGTATCCAGCCTCGTAGGGTACGGCATATGCCCCTTCGGCTTCGGCAGCCTCGAAATAGGCTTGTTCTTCATTGGTTGTTTGGCAAGGGTTTGTATACTCAATCTGTTCCTCAGGTATTTCTGGGTTGATGTGGAAATTTCTCTGGATTTTGGGGGGCGGTCCGTTGGTTAATTGTGACGGATGTTTACCGACGAAGTTATTATTGTTTGGCCTGTTCATATAATTTATGTTTCTTGACCTTATGGAATTATCTATTTCCATAGGTACTGGTTTTGGTTCAGGTTTTTGGAAGAAAGGGCGTGGAGGCGCTTGGTAATTTGGTCTAGGATTGGGGAACTGTGGGGGCAATGTATATTGCGGAGGTTGATGATACGGTTTCGGTTGTTGTGCCATATTATTATATGGTCTGGGGACATGGTATAAATTTGGGTTGAAATTTTTCCATTGTCCGAAATTATTGTTCTGTGGTGGTTTATTTATCGGACGCACTGCATAGTTTCTCGGAGGTAAGGGTGGTAATTGTTGTCTGAAGTTGGGAATAAACGCGTTTCTGTGTTCTTGGTTATTTACAAGATTACACAGATGTAAGGCATGGCTCAAATCTCTTGGCTCTTTGATTGCCAGGAGTCTAGGCAAGTCACCATTTAGGCCTCTTACAAACGTATCGAGAGCTTTGCCTCGATAATTGTTCGTTAGAGCCATAATCACCTCTGGTGATATTTCTTGTGCGCTTATCTGATTTAAGATTAGCGACAGTTGGTGGTATACCTTTTGATAAAATTCGTTGATAGATAGTCGTCCCTGAGTCATTGTAAACATCTGGTACTCGAGAGTTTTTAGATCTCTCTTGTCCGCATAATGCTCGGTAAGGCATTTTGAAATTGCCTTCCAATTCATTGGTGTGTTATATGACTCGAGAACCGCGTCTGCTTCTCCGACTATTTTGTTTCGGATGGCAAGCGTGGTTACATAGTATTTGTAGGTATTGTTCTTGGCCATTAAAAATCGTCCATTATTCGGTCCACATTCTTTCTTCCACGAGCCAAAAGCTGATCTATCCCCTGAGAAGTCTCTTATTAGTCTTGTTATTTCGGGTATCTTCTCTTGTTCCTCCCCTGGTCTCGGATTGGTAAAAGGGATGTCACTTAATTGGTCACCACTAGCATTATCAATGGCCTGTCTTATTACTTCACCTCCTTGGAGGGTTTCCTTTATTAGGGCCACTACGGTGTCCCTCAAGTTTTCGTTCATTGATGATGCGTTGGTCGGTTGGTGTGACTTTTGGGCACTAGTACTAGCTGCACTTAGTTTCATTTTGGCTAAGGACTCTGCAATATCGTTTGTTTGCATTTTGTAAGGTTTGGAATCGGACCACTTGAATTTCTAGTTTATAACGTTGTCTTTTTTAAATATTTCTTTTGTGTCAGACGAGCAAATGGAAAGGGATTTTTTTTATCTTTGTTTTCGCAAAATGTTGGCAACTTTTCTTAATTTATATTTTTTCCTTGAAATTGGAAAAAAAGTTATTCCTTTTTTTCTTACTTTTTGATTATTCTTTTCTCACTTAATTTTTTTTTTCGAGTATTTTGGTTTTCACTTTGCTTCTATTTTTCTCTTCAAATATCTTATTTCTCGCTTAATTTATATTTTGTTTGATTTTAATTTTATCTTTTTAGTATCTTATTTTTCGCTTAATTTCTCTTTTGCTTGATTTTAATTTTTTCTTTTTAGTATCTTATTTTTCGCTTAATTTCTATTTTGTTTTCAAATTTTTTGTTTTTCACTTAGTTTTTGTCTTAATTTTTTTCGTTTTCAAATATCTTGTTTGTCACTTAATTTCTATTTTGTCTGCTTTTAAATTTTTATTTTTAATATATTCTTTTCTTTTTCATTTAATTTCTAATTTATTTTTGCTTTTGATTTTTTATGTTTTGATTTGCAATTTTTCTTAGTTTTTCTTTTCAATATCTTAATTTCTTAATGCGCTTATAATATAATCGTTCCGGCGAATCTCCCGCGTTGTTCCTTCGGAGTTGCTCCTTTTTGTCCTGCGACGATTCTTAGTCGTAACGGGTGACTCGGGTTCCTCTGGAAACTTCTAGTACGCGGTACCCTGCGGACGGACACTACAGGGTTGTCGGCGGTTTATATTTTGGGCCACGTGTTTAAAAAATTTTTTCACTGCACCTTAACCTCATTTGTGGTCAATTCCTTTCGTGGCTGTTTTTGAGGCACTTTCGGAACGGCAGCCTGCACTGTGGCTATTTTAGGCACTTAAATTTTGCAGTTTAGGTTCGTTTTTTTCAGCGGCTTCTTGATTAAACGTTTTGTTAGATTTTTTAGATAAAAACAAGTAAGAACGCTGTAGTCGAGTGAACTCGACTACCATATACCCTGAACCATGCTTTAAATACATTATAGGTTTATTTCCAAATATCCACTTTAATAGTTTCGCACACTCTAATGTAAAACAATGTGTACAATGCTATTCTTTTTTATGGAAATGCTACTAAAGACGGACGGACGGACAGACGGACGGACAGACGGACAAGGCTATATCGACTCGGCTGTTGATCCTGATCAAGAATATATATACTTTATGGGGTCGGAGATGCTTCCTTCTGCCTGTTACATACATTTGCACAAAACCATTATACCCTTTGTTTGTGTGAGGGAAGCAGTCAGCACATAAACTGACTACTAGAAAGGCGTCGCAACTAGTACTTGAAACTAGGTGGACTACGGAGAGGGAGATCCAACGATGCGCACAGTAAAGGCGATGGTAGAAATGAGTGAACAGAACGAGATTCTAAAAGACACTGAATTTATTGAGTACAAATGCATGGCTTATATACAGAATTCTTAGACGATAAGGCTTGCTTAGGGCTAGATGAACTAAACAATCAATAATTATTTATGCGTGTACATATAACATAATCTAATTTATGACGCTGCCTATCTGCTAACTGCAGGCGGCGCGATAGATGGTGTGAACATATTTATTATCACAACCCATGGATTAGCTGCGTAGCTGTGTTATCTGCAGCGTACGATGCTCTGCTCTTGATGAACTCGTACCAATGGCTTATGATTAGAATGAAACTAAACATTCTCCCGGCCGTTGCATCGGTGATCAAGCATCATTTAGATCTAGTGTGAATCGTCTTGGGGATGATGATGGCACGGGTGTAGTAGCAGCCTCATTCCTTGTAGCTGATGGTTGCAAGGTCCAACAGCGTTGCTTCCGTTGTGTATAGGCAAGTAGTATAAGGACGGATACTACTAAAGCAGCATAAGCGGCGATATGATGATGTTGTACGGAACTTATTTGGTCGGGCAGCTCTTGTTTGTTGAGTACGTTCAGTTTTAGCTGCAAGTCATCCAGATCCTTATCTTCTTGTACCTTGTCCCTTGACATGTTGAATTCCGTTAACGGTCTTTCCGTGGTTTTTGGCTCGATTATGTTGCCAAAATGAGCATAGCCCTTTCTCATTTGACTTACAATGATGTTGAAAGTGCTGATGCTAATTTCTGAGTTGCGTGCAGTACAACCTGATGACAGCGACAGTAATCCGGTGTCCTTCAGGTGAATAGTAGACGGGGTTCCGTTGCATACGGCTTGCAGTTCCATTACAGAATGCGTTGCAAAGATCCAATTATTAGGATGATGTGTTTTTGACCATACCATTTTGGTTGATCTATGCGTTACTTGGCACATTGTTGGTGTTTTGTTGTTGAAGAGTTGAAACTCACACCGATTATTAACGTTAAACATAGCTTGATGGTCAAAGCATATGTATTCTTCATTTGGTAATGTTCGGCAGCGATGCAAATCGTCTGTTGTGAGTCCCATGAATTGATCTCTGTGGTTGTTTACAGCTATAATAGGTGTTTTAAGATCAAACAGTCGCCAGCTTGTTGAGTCCCACATCGGAATCGGCACAATGTTGAAAAGTTCCAATATTGATGTTGACACTAGTGGTAGTCTTATTCTAAATACTACATGAGTGTCGGTGACTGTGCCTTCTGCTCGCATAATCCTGTATAGGTGAATGATGTTAGATGATGTCACTGGAGGCATTTGATCTGGCGGCAGATGATCCCGTATTTGATCCAATTGTTCCTTTAATTGATCGGGAGAAATCAATGTTGGGCTTATTGTATGGTGGCGAATTCCAGTAAGTACATCCACTATTTCTGATTGCATGCGTTGAAGGCTGGCTGCTAACAGTGTTAATTGAGTTGTTAACGCCAGGTAGGTATCCGTGAGACGTACACCAGTGTGTTTTCCTCTGTTTTGGCTGATGATGGCAACTTGCTGCTCAAGTAGTCTTAGTCGCTTATCAGATGCAGATCTTGTCTTCTTGACAATGTTAATGGTTGAATCGAGTACTGAAGTTTGATTCTTCAGTAATGTCAGTAAAAATTCTTCGTTTGTTTTTACCTTCTCTATCACCTTGGTCATTTTATTTGCGTATTCCGAGTCTAATACTCCGAATAGACTGTTAGCGATGTTACCCACTGCATCAAATGGGGACCGGCGGTTTCGTGTATGTTGCATGAGTGAATTTGTCATTTGTAATTCATCATACAAATGACGAAAGTGCTGAGATATGGAGACATATGGACATATGTGATTATTATCTATTTCTGGGCATATGTAATTGAATTCGGTTATGCCTGCATTAAATGTTTTCATTTTGCGCCAGTATGGTTCCAATTCATAGTATATTACTATGGTCCAGTCGGATACAGCTCTCTTCGTTGTTCCAATTTTTTCATAATAGATTCCAGGCTTCGTGTCGAATCGTGTCACAGATACTGAGTCTGTCAGTACCAAGGGTAACATAAAGAGCAGGATTAGCAAAGACGAGGTTATGGTTGGCGACATTAGCCGTTTTCGTTGAACGGGTGGCGCATCATTTTCATTTGTGTCTTCGGTTTCCTTGATGGGGCGTTTTTTGGCCATGTCTTCTGGAAATAACGGCGCAAGCCTGGTTATTGGGCGCTTGTAGATCCCTGAGGAAGTTTTAACATCGACTACACGAACGTGATTATCCTGGCCTGGATATGTGTGTACAATGCGTCCCATTGGCCAACTCATCACAGGTATGTTGTCTTCCTTGACTAGCACAAGCATGCCTTCCTTGATATTGGGGTTGACGGCCTTCCACTTATGTCTGGTTTGCAATTCTTGTAAATATTCCTGTGACCATTGCTTCCAAAATCCTTGCTTGAGTCTGGACACTAGTTCCCACCGTTTTAGTAAGGAACTTTCGTTGCGGTCTGCGTTGACATCGGGGGGAGCAGTCAGCGTTTCACCAATCAGAAAATGTGCTGGGGTGAGGGCTGTGTTGTCGGTTGGGTCATTTGACATTGGTGTAATTGGGCGAGAGTTTAAGATCGCTTCAATTTCGATGATCACCGTGTTTAACTCTTCGAACGTTAGAGATGCGGTATTTGTCGTGGTAACCAGTAGTCGTTTTGCAGACTTTACCGCCGCTTCCCATAGGCCTCCAAATGATGGCGCTCGTGGCGGTATGAATTTGAAGGCAACTTGTTTTTTGTTGCAGTGATTGATGATCTCTGCTTGAGCCTTCTCGCCAAATATTGATCCTCCTAATTCCTTTAGTTGGTTGTTTGCTCCGACAAAGTTGGTGGCATTGTCACAATGAATTGTTTGACATTTGCCGCGGCGGCTTAGGAAGCGCCGCAGGGCTCCTAGAAAGGCATTTGTAGTCAGATCGCTAACCAGCTCGAGGTGGACCGCCTTTGTAGAGAAGCAACAGAATACGGCTATATATGCCTTATCTGGTCTTTTTCCGCGAATTTTATGATGAATCCAAATTGGTCCGCAATAGTCTACGCCTGTAGTGAGAAACGGGCGTGTTGGTGTCACTCGATCGGTTGGCAGATTGCCCATAATTTGATTCATTAATTTGGGTTTTGCCTTATTGCACGTCACACAGTTGTGAACGATATTTCTCGACATTGTTTTGTCGTTCAGAATCCAATATTGTTGTCTAGCAGTTGCTCGTAAGGCTTGAGCACCGCAGTGCATGTTGTCTTCATGCAGCTCTCGTAGTATCATCTTCACTATTGGATCGTTGTAAGGCAGCAAAATCTGGTGCCTTGCATTGTAAGGGAGTGGGGCTTGCTCCAATCTACCTCCAACTCGTAAGAGTCCATCTGACCCTTGTATTGGTGAGAGTGATGCGATATGACTCTTTTTGTCCACTGTGTTGTGGCGCTTCAGACTTTTTAGATCTGCTGCAAACTCAGCTTGCTGTACTGTTTGTAGAATTATTTTGCGAGCGTGATCCAGTTCCGTTTTGCACAGCGTGGTCGTTGCTGATCTGTAACGCATGTAGCAGAATCGCAACATGTAAGCCACAATGCGTTGTAACTTGAAAAATGAGTTGCTGTGTCGACAGTTATACAACTCTTCGCCTATTGTTGATTGAGTTGTGGCTAGGCTTATATGCTTTGTTTTCCGTTCCAGGTTGCTCGGCGAGATGATGGGAGGGGCTAACCATTTGTCTTTAGTGCCATGCAAAAATAGTGGTCCATAGAGCCATAGACTGTGCTCGGGTAACTTTCGTGCAGATATTCCTCTTGAGAGCACGTCTGCTGCGTTATTGGCAGACGATACATGCCGCCAATTATTTTGACTTGTCACTGCCTGAATTTTCGCTATTCGGTTGGCCACAAACGTATGGTATGTGGAAGACGGTGCATTGATCCATGAGAGAACAACGGTGGAATCCGACCAAAAGTATCCTGGCACTGTGGTGGAGTCAAGGTTGAGATCGCGTCGAATCCTGTCCGCGAGCTCAGCACCCAATAATGCAGCACATAGTTCTAGACGAGGTAGTGACTGTTTTGCGGTTGGAGCTACTCGAGACTTTGAGCATAATAAACGCACAGATATTTGCCTGTTTTTGTACGTTGCGCGTACATATATTGCTGCGCCATATGCCTGCTCTGAAGCATCCACAAATGTGTGCAATTCCTTCGTGACTGGAGTTTTTCCATCGTATATGTGCCTTGGAATTTGCATTGAGTTAAGGCTTTGCAAGTCCTCCCTATATTCCTTCCACTCGTTCTGAAGAATTTTTGGTAATTCTTCGTCCCAGTCGAATTTTGATTCCCAGAGTCGTTGCATAAAAATTTTTGCTTTTACCACGACTGGAGCGAACAGGCCTAGAGGGTCGAAGATCTGTGCCAGCTCCGAGCAGACTACACGTTTTGTAATCCTTTTTGCTATGCTGCTTTGTGTGCGCCCGCAAAGTTGATCCCTCTTTGGCATCCAAATAAGGCCCAATGTCTTAACACTGTATTGTTCCAGTGTTTCGTCAAGCTTAATGTCGCTTACAATGTCGTCCTTTGGAATTCCCTTAAGAATTTGATCATTGTTTGAGCACCATTTCCGTAAATTGAATCCGTTGGGAAGCAGTATTTTTACCAACTCCTGTCGAATTTGGATCGCTTCTTCTATTGAGTCTGCTCCTGTGAGGCAATCATCTACGTAGAAGTCATCCCTTAAGGCAGAGGATCCTAATGGTGATCTGCTTTTATGAAGTGAGGCTAAGTGATTTAGACACTTAGTTGCCAAAAACGGAGCCGATGCTGTTCCATATGTGATCGTTTTTAATCGATAGTGCTTTAACTCATCATTTGGATTTTTCCTCCAAACTATCATTTGATTAAATTGATGTTCGGGGTTTATCCATATTTGGCGATACATCTTTTCAATATCTGCCGTAAATACGTACTTATGAGTTCTGAATCTCAATAGAATTGACATGAGATCACTTTGTACGGTGGGTCCTACTTGCAATATGTCGTTTAGTGATTTTCCTGTCGATGTCTTACATGATGCATCGAAGACTACTCGTAGCTTTGTGGTGCTGCTATCAGGTTTCAGCACACAATGATGAGGGATGAAATAATGGTTTGTTGGAAGGAGTTCACGTCGGGGTCACCAAAATGTTTGTGTGAGGGAAGCAGTCAGCACATAAACTGACTACTAGAAAAGCGTCGCAATTAGTACTTGAAACTAGGTGGACTACGGAGAGGGAAATCCAACGATGCGCACAGTAAAGGCGATGGTAGAATGAGTGAACAGAACGAGATTCTAAAAGACACTGATTTTATTGAGTACAAATGCATGGCTTATATACAGAATTCTTAGACGATAAGGCTTGCTTAGGGCTAGATGAACTAAACAATCAATAATTATTTATGCGTGTACATATAACATAATCTAATTTATGACGCTGCCTATCTGCTAACTGCAGGCGGCGCGATAGATGGTGTGAACATATTTATTATCACAACCCATGGATTAGCTGCGTAGCTGTGTTATCTGCAGCGTACGATGCTCTGCTCTTGATGAACTCGTACCAATGGCTTATGATTAGAATGAAACTAAACACCCTTTTTACCCATTTTTAATGGGTTCAGGGTATAAAAATAACAATAATAATATGTGTGTATATAAAGCTGCAAAAAATAATAATATTAATTATAAGGAAATAAGTCTTTAAAAAGACTATTGAATAAAAAAAATTAAAAATACTTGCTTATTTTCCAAATCTTGTGGAAAAGGATTATTAACACGCACAATAACTTATAAACAATCACGTAAAAAAAATACAGTAAATCACAGTAACTTTTTTGACACAACCGTTCAATTACGTAGCCCGGTGTTAACTAAAGCAGCGTCTGCGGTTACCACTTTTAAAAAGGCTCAATTGGGTTAATAGGCTAAAAGACAATTATTGACCTTTTTACCTGTAGAAGGGATTATGGTCAGAAATTTCCAACAGGCGAACAGGTAGTTATGGAAGTGTGATTGCAAAGTGCAAATATTTTTTAGGGATTACAGGTACTAAAGGGTTACAAAAAAAACCACAATACCCTCTTGACCCATTTTGAATGGGTTCAGGGTAAAATAAAAAAAAAATCAAAGACGTTTCATACATTCATAAGTTAATAGCTTGCCTGCGTAAAAACCAATGTAGCGCATTAGAATAACCCACTGAAATTACGGCAAACGCGTATGCATACGAATCGTAGGTAACGTGGCAGTGGAGAATACACACAAACAAATTTGCGCTTGTGTCGATTATCTTGCCGTCCCTTTCTCACACATGCACGCGCATATTTATGCATACAGTTTGCGGCTGCTGACAGAAATTTGATCAATATGAGAATACATTTTCGACCATAACTTGGGTGCTTCTTATCCGATCTTGATGAAATTTGGGCAATTGATCAACAATATGCATATGCATATCGTGTTCAACTTAGAAGCGTCTGCCTTTTAAATTGGGGAATTTATTGCTATCGGAAAACTAAATGTATCGATAATCGATAAACGAAGGCAGTTATCGATAAAATAAAACAAACTTGATCTGCGCCTGGTATCCAAAAACCTATATTCCAAATTTGAAGTCTCTAGCTCTTATAGTCTCTGAGATCCGCGTGTTCATACAGACGGACGGACAGACGGACAGACGGACGGACGGACAGACGGACGGACAGACGGACAGGGCTATATCGACTCGGCTGTTGATCCTGATCAAGAATATATATACTTTATGGGGTCGGAGATGCTTCCTTCTGCCTGTTACATACATTTGCACAAAACCATTATACCCTTTTTACCCATTTTTAATGGGTTCAGGGTATAATAATGTGCAATATTTTAAAGTACAATATTTTAATGTGCAATATTTTGTTTAAAAATGACTAGAGCATAATGCAATAATTTTATGAATAATTTAATTTAATGGGTGATTGATACAATTTTAAAAAGGGGAAACAATTTTTTCATGTGCAATTAGAGAAAAAGCGAGCAAAAAGAATTGAGCGAAAGAAAAAAGAAAATGGCCGGCGGACAATTTTTACACCATGAACAAAATAGAAGTGCAATAATGCACAAGAAAAAAAAATAATGTGCAATATTTTATTTAAAAATGACTAGACCTCTGCAATATAATATTTATTTTAATTATTTATGACTAATTTAGTTTGATTGGTGATTGCAACAATTAAAGAGGGGAAATATTTTTTCAAGTGCAATTAGAACAAGTAAGAACGCTGTAGTCGAGTGAACTCGACTACCATATACCCTGAACCAAACTTTAAATACATTATAGGTTTATTTCCAAATATCCACTTTAATAGTTTCGCACACTCTAATGTAAAACAATGTGTACAATGCTATTCTTTTTTATGGAAATGCTACTAAAGAAGCAGCGTCTGCGGTTACCACTTTTAAAAAGGCTCAATTGGGTTAATAGGCTAAAAGACAATTATTGACCTTTTTACCTGTAGAAGGGATTATGGTCAGAAATTTCCAACAGGCGAACAGGTAGTTATGGAAGTGTGATTGCAAAGTGCAAATATTTTTTAGGGATTACAGGTACTAAAGGGTTACAAAAAAAAACCACAATACCCTCTTGACCCATTTTGAATGGGTTCAGGGTAAAATAAAAAAAAAATCAAAGACGTTTCATACATTCATAAGTTAATAGCTTGCCTGCGTAAAAACCAATGTAGCGCATTAGAATAACCCACTGAAATTACGGCAAACGCGTATGCATACGAATCGTAGGTAACGTGGCAGTGGAGAATACACACAAACAAATTTGCGCTTGTGTCGATTATCTTGCCGTCCCTTTCTCACACATGCACGCGCATATTTATGCATACAGTTTGCGGCTGCTGACAGAAATTTGATCAATATGAGAATACATTTTCGACCATAACTTGGGTGCTTCTTATCCGATCTTGATGAAATTTGGGCAATTGATCAACAATATGCATATGCATATCGTGTTCAACTTAGAAGCGTCTGCCTTTTAAATTGGGGAATTTATTGCTATCGGAAAACTAAATGTATCGATAATCGATAAACGAAGGCAGTTATCGATAAAATAAAACAAACTTGATCTGCGCCTGGTATCCAAAAACCTATATTCCAAATTTGAAGTCTCTAGCTCTTATAGTCTCTGAGATCCGCGTGTTCATACAGACGGACGGACGGACAGACGAGACGGACGGACGGACAGACGGACGGACAGACGGACAGGGCTATATCGAATCGGCTGTTGATCCTGATCAAGAATATATATACTTTATGGGGTCGGAGATGCTTCCTTCTGCCTGTTACATACATTTGCACAAAACCATTATACCCTTTTTACCCATTTTTAATGGGTTCAGGGTATAAAAAGTCAACCGTTCGCTTTCAGTGCTTTATTAGAACAGAGGGAATTACAAGAATGAAGCCAATATGGCGTCACTTCACAGGGTTGCGTTACAATTGATTGATATCGATATTCTGATAGTTGCAATAGTTGCGAAATAGCGATAGTTGCGCGCGTGTTTCGAATACTCGTATTCCGATGCAATGTTAACTTATGTATATGCATGTGTTTGTAGCCAGCCAGTTCGGTCTTTTGAGTAAAAATACTCTTGCACTTGCAGGACTGAACATTTGAGTGCAAATCATCTTAAAGGGAAATTTGCCAATAAGACTAGTATATTTTTAACTGGGTTAAGGGTATATCGTAGTCGAGCCAACTTGACTACAGCATTTTACTTGTTTTTTTTTTATTTATGTAAAGAAAACCGGGAAATTTATATTTTAATGGAAAGTCGATATGATATTGTTTATTTAATTTTGCCTTTACGCATATTAGAGATTCAATTCAATTCAAAGGCTATGGTGAATCCTATATGTTTACGTCATTCGTAATAATGTACAATAATAAAGTTCTTAACGCTTACATGTTGTATTAATGTATGACCGTTGCCGCAAAGTATGTATAACTGCGATATTGCCGATGAGATGTAAACGACGAACTTAATGTAGTCGCCAATAAACATGTTTTTACCCTGTTAATATGAATGACAATAAATTAAGCTATTAAATAATTAAAAATAAATACTTACAGTAACGAGCTGAAATCCCACCATGCAAATAAGAAGTGCCGAAATGGTCAGATTCACAAGAAGTATGGGATTAAAGAAATCTTCCAACCGTTTAGCAAAACTAAAAATACATTTTTATAAGTCAAATTGAAAGTATTCAAATATATTCAAATCAGTTGAAGATGGAGGAGAACACAAGATAATACACATTCCTATAACTTGCACAAAAAGGCGGAAATCTAATGGTCCTGTGTGTTGACCAGAAAAAATTTAAAAATTAAGAAAAATAAATGCTGTAAGAGTGGCATATTTCCAGAATCCCGCTAATCGTTTCGTCTATTGGTGTAAGATTATCGGGTGGTGCAATGGTCGTGCTCGAAATGTTTGCTTACAACGCAGGTTGTTGGTGCTATTTTAAAGCAGCTTATGATATGGTAGAAGACAAAAAGTAGTAAATAACCCCTGCTTTCAGTCGAAATTAAGCCCAGCTTAAGCTTAGATACTCGGATAGTTACTGAATAGTTGCTGAATGCAAAAGCTTTGCTCATATTTAAGCCCCAGGCGCGCCTGAAAGGCTCTTCTAAGCTCCTAATTGCACACCTTCGGTGCCAAAATTTTTAAAACCGTAAAAAAGGCCTACAGCTAAATAATCAATTTTAATACACTCAACCCATTAAAAATTGGAAAAAGCGAATAACGGTTTTGTGCATAAAGTATATATTCTTGATCAGGATCAACAGCCGAGTCGATATAGCCGTGTCCGTCTGTCTCTCCGTCCGTCCGTCTGTTCGTCTGTATGAACACGCGGATCTCAGAGACTATAAAAGCTAGCGACTTCAAATTTGGAATATAAGTTCTCGTGTACCAGGCGCAGATCAAGTTTGCTTTATTTTATCGATAACTGCCTCAGTTTCTCAATTATCAATACATTTCGATTTTCGATAGCAATAAATTCCACTATTTAGTGGGCGGAGCCTAATTTATACATAATATGCTTATAAATATTATTGATCAATTTCCCAAATCTCATCAAGATCGGAAAAGAAGCACCCAAGTTATAGTCGAAAATATATTCTCATATTGATCTCATTTCTATTAGTAGCCGCAGTCGTTTTCTGTATACATATAAATAGGCGAGCGCATATGTGAAAAAGAGATGGCATGATAATCGACGCTAGCGTCAATATATTTGTGTGTATTCTGCAGAGCCCCGATAACTACTGTTTCGTGTACGTATGTATGTCTTTATGTATGTATGTATTTACACGTGTTTGTAGCCAGCCAGTACGGGTCAGTTCGGGCTTGTGAGTAAAAATACTCTGTAAGAAATGTACTTGCAGAACTGAACATTTGAATGCAAATCATCTTAAAGCGAAATTGTCAATAAAACTGGAATATATTTATCAACTGATTTAAGGCTATATCGTAGTCGAACTAACTCGACTACAGCATTCTTACTTTCTGTTATTTGTTATTGTTTTGAATGCGCCTACAATTTGAGTTAGGCATAAGTTTAACACACGAATTTAACACAGATTTCATAGTCTAAACACAGGAATATTGTTATAATTAAAACGACATTAATATTATACTTAACTTTACCACTAATATTATTGCCACTAGGCTTATTGACTAAAAACTGTCCCAGTTAGTCGCAGTATCGCCCTACAAATTTAAGAAGACTGTGATTTTTACTTCTCTATTTAAATTTGAATAGATAATGGTGAAGTAAATGGATGCGCTACGTTGCACTTAGTGTTAAATTTGGCATAAAAGTAACAGCTGTCATATTACTTAACTGAATATACAAAGTATCTTACATTTGAATGCTTACCAAATAATCTTGTTTTGATGTTGAGCAATGCTGTGAAGCTCCCGTATTTGTCTTACGTGAATCTGTTTCATGTTAGATTTTAATTGTACATTGGTGGAATCCATTAAAACATCAATTCTCTCATGCAGTAATCGAAATTGTCCGCAAGTGTATGTTATAAAGAATCCAAATATGGAATCTTCAGAAAATAGAGTTGTAACTACACAAATGCCAGCATATGCTGTAAATATGTACGTAAGCGAATATGGTATCCAGCTGTTGTACGGGTTGAAAGGAAACAGCATTTTATATGGAAATGGTTTAGTCGATGCGTCGATGCCAACAATCCAGAATAGCTCCACCAGTGGCAGTATACAATACATGAGTATAAGAGAAGTCAGCAATACACTCATCACTCGATAGGTAGTCATCGACTTACGGCACTCCTTGGAAACTTTGGCATTTGTGTTGCTATACAGAAATGGCATAATTATATAAAATATAATAGAAATAATTATGGACGTTACAGTCGGCCGTAACCGACTGTCGAATACTTTGATATCTGTATTACATCTGCTAATCACAGGCGGCAAGCAATCATCTCTTCGGAGTTAGCGTAGGGAGAGTTGTTCGGTGAATGTTAAATTTTTTGCTTATATGATTGATAAGTACAGTTTAAATTGTTTGATGTTTGGAGATTTATGTAGCTACTAGGAAATGTCTAAGTCATTCAGGCATGAACGTAGCCAAGTATGGGCGCGTACAGCTTCTCTCCTCACCATTCACCAAAACGTGGGGCGTAAGGGGATGCAAAAATTACAATTCGTCTATCGGCTCGCTATGCTCTTGCGTATACGTATTAGATATTGCTAACGTACTGAAAAGTGCTTGTATTTTATTTATGTAAGAATGTATTTATGTAAGAATGCATGTGTGTTCAGACTTTATTTGAAACAATTGTCAATGATATATGGGCGCAAGCGACATATTATTATAGATTATTGAATCTTTCGCTTTTTATACTCAAAAGTTTTGGTTGTACACTTTGTATAGACTGACATACAGTGTTTCACAGTTTATTTTGAACGGTGTCTAGACAAAATTTTAATTGCCTGCCATAAACTGATTATTCATTATTTTTTTAAATTCCGAAGACCGGTACATACAGTGTCTACCACCTTATTTGGAACGGTGTCTAGCAAAAATTTCAATTACCTGCCATAAACTCATTATGCATTCTTTTTCAAAAATTCCAAAGACCCATGGCAGGTACATATATTAACCACAAAAATTAATATAGGACCCTAATAAATTGGGATTTCCCCACCCGCTAGGTCGGGTTATGTAAAAAAATGTATGGTCACAGATTATTTATGGACACCTGGGTGGTTGAATATTTTCGGTTATAATACACCAATCCACTGTAGCCAATTTAATTATATCCTGCATCTCGGATGCTATCTGCCAACAAGGACTTTGTGCAAATGGACTACCATTGAAAAAGGGAAATTCATCCTGAAACACTTCAAAATCGGGTATTCACATCGCCAAATAGCTGATATGATCAATCTAAGCAACTCAACTGTGTATAACCTCATTCGGAGTTTCGTCGACGAAAATCGGACGAGGGCAAGGGCGGAATGGCACCAAACAAGATTTTCAAGCAGGACGAGCGGAGGAAAACAAAAGGATCTCAAAAATGGACTGCTAGATGAGCGGAGCAAGTTCAGCCCAGAAACTATCCGGAAACTGGTATCTTCCAGGAATAATAGGTTAATGAAAGCTGTTAAGCCTAATGGATATCATACTAAGTATTAACATCCTTATTTGAGCTTTTATACGCCAAATATTTTATTTTTTTAAGATTGTTCAAAATAATTTGTAACATTTATTTTGGATATGTTTCCAGTTATTGACTCATTTTAATTAATTAATTAACATTTTAATAAAAACTAAAGATTCTTTTTCAAACTTGATATAATATAAGACACATTGGCATTTAAACGTTTTTCGTTTTTTTTCCTTGTTTAAACTTTATAGCACTTTAAATTTTTTGTTTACACTGCTCAAAATAAACGGTGCGACACTATACAATCACCAACCAATACATGTACTAAGAAAAAAACATTCTTGATGAAAAGATGTAAATTACTTACTTTATTGTATTCTACTTACTTTGGTATCCAAATATCGAGTACGAATTGTTGAATTATTTCATGAAACTTTCGCTGGTTCAGTCGTAGGTGCATTAAGCGAACAAAATTTAAAGCACCCATTAAAGTAGTACAGCAACTTTCCGTAATCATAATAATATCCCCAAAGTTGTTGACCAGAAATGCTGTTTGAAAGCAAATTGTAATGCCCACTGATATAATAACATACCATGCCCACAAAGTATAGGCTAAGCTAAACATATACTTCCGCGTCATTGAAGCCGACCTTAATTTTAGCGACATGGATTCTAGAGGCCAACAACCATTTAATTTTAACCAAATGCACTGCATAGGTATGCGAAAGCCGTTATCTCGAAAGGGCTGTGGATTGAACATCACGATACGACTGGCTTTAGTACTCTATTGCACGCCAATGTAGCACAATGCCTTTTATGTTGTCGTAAATAAAACGAGAGTAAGGGAAGTACAATTTGAATCATAAATGAATCGATTAAAATGCTCTTTGATGTTACAACTTCTTGTCGAAAGCCAAGAGAATATTTAATTATAACCTTAATTGCATCAAATTATATTCTCAACATCACAACGTCAAATTAATGAAAATATGCATTCAGTAAATACATATTTATCCTGCTACGTATATATCGCTCAAACATTTTCAAGTGCTAAGACATTCAGCAACCATTTTTTGAGCTGAAATTCGTGTTTCATAAGATCGACTAAATCATTTAAAAATAAAGGAAATAAAAAAAAGAAAAGAAAAAATCGTAGAAAATTAACTTAAACAAATTTAAAGTATTATTGCAAATAATTTAAAGAAAAGAAACAAAATTGATTTTATAGTATATATAATTTGGCAAACGGGCAGACGTCCTTAACAAATTAACAAGAGAAAACGTTGGGAGTGGGCGTGGTTGAAAAAAATTATAGAGAAGGTTCTTAATAATCTTTCTTCCAAGATATGTATGTTAGGGTATACGGGTGTCGACACACATAGGCCATATTTGGCCCGTTGTGGTGCCGTGTGGGTAGACTTAGATAGAAAGGTTAATAGAAGAAAGAAAAGGAGGCAGGTCTACCAATGGACTAAACAAATAACAAACAACTATGTCTGCAGCAGGATTACAAACCAGCGACTGATTCATGTAAACGATGAAAAGACTCAATGCTTACGACCATCAATCCGGCCTCCAAGATTGGAAACTGTAGCTATTAAATTGCGGGAGATGTGGATTTCTCGGAATTTTGGCGGCGTGAGTGGGCGTGGCCCAAAATTATTATTGGCCATCCATTTTTTTCATCGATCTCTTAGGGCCGTTACCAATAACATACTTTTAAAAATTTGATGGCTCCATCTTATGAAATTTATGCGCATTTTAGATTTCCAGGGCCGAATTTCCTGGCGGTGGCGGTTGTCGGCGTCGTCCAAAATTATATTTATATATAAATTATACCGATCCTTGGAGAAGGTTACCAGCAAGTTACCTTTCAAGTTTGGCAACTCTATTTTTAAAATATCGGCATTTCCGATTATAAACGCAGGTGTGGGCGTGGCATCAGAAATTTGTTATCAGCCTCTAAGCAAAGAGGCCTATGCAGAACTTTGGAGGACATCGCCAACAAATTACCAATCAAATTTGTTGACTGTAGCCGTAAAATTGAGGGAGATATGTGGACTTATCAATTTGCGAAAATCGAATTTATCGATTTTCTGGCTCTCCAAAACCTTGACAGTTTAACTATTGAGGGTACTTTCCAGTATATGTTTCAAGTTTCAAGTCTATATCTCTAAGGGTGTCGGAGAAACGCGCGTTCAAACAGACGGACGGACAGCATGAAAGTACAAACCCAATAGATTATTATGCCTTCGGCATCATAGTATAAAAAGCGATTATGGAAGTATTCAAGGCTGTAATGGCCCCATAGTCCATTTAATTTAAACCGAAAGTTTTTTTTGAAAGTTAGAATGCGCGCCCAACGATCAGCCGGTACCGCCCTCGTGCGATATATCGAAAAAAGCAACACTGTTAACAGCTCTGTTAAAAAGAAACTGCTGCTTCTTCGCTCCAGCTTCCGCCTTTTCGAATGAAGGTCCAGGAGTATAAAGACGTGTCCAGCCAAATTTATAATTGTTAAAATTATAAAACCGGCACTGGAGGAAAGCAAATCGACATTTTTTTAAGCCATCCACGGCTTAAAGTGTCATTGCTTTACCTCAATAATTGGCATTGCAAGCTTACGATTGAACCAGGTAATTATTTCGCGGCTAATTCATCACTAGAAAAATTTGTAGAAGACCTGGACTCCAGTCCAAAAACGATCGGAAGGAACAGGATCAGATGGCGGAATAAGAAGCCTGGAATTCTGGAACAACAAAGTAGCAGATCAGTTTTACTGTGTGTGGGTGTGTGTGCGGGAGATTACCAAGGAAACAAAAACGAAAATCGAAATTAAAATTCAAAATTCGTGATATATAAATTATTCCCTTTTTGTATTTTGTTGAGCTTTATTCGCCGAAGGGCATCTCGCCTCTTCGGAAATCAATTTAAAACTAACTTAAGAAAATGAAACTTAAATAATGTTAACCTAAGGGAGCCGCTTTGCTGTCGCTGGGGTGATCGTCCCGAAAAATGCTTCGTCTGCATTTCAGACGGTTCTCCACTACTGACACACATTGTGCCATAGAGTGCCGCTCTGCCGACGCCGCCGCATTTATGGAGATTGCAGCGTAAGCACTTCCTGGCAGCAGCCAAGACGCCGATCGCATGTTGCGGCGTCGCCGACCGACAAACCCGCCGTCAGCATATTTGGCGGACATGGGCCAAGTGTTGCTGACCGCTGGGTACGCCGTGGCGCGTGTGCTGCATCAGCGAAAGCATCCGAGGCAGGGCGTAGTACTCTGTTGTTAACTACTCCCCCTCTAAAGTGCGATCGTCCCTGATCGCATTAAGGCTTCCAACCAGATCTTTTAGTTGGCGGGTGTCGTGTTGCCTCTTGATGAATAGTGCGACGAACACCAAGCTGCAGATCAGAGCGCATGAACCTAGCCCGAGGCCGAAGGCCACTTGTGACTTGGTGCCATTAGAGATGTCATCCTTCACGCTCTGTATGAAGTTCAGGTTCTCCTTATTGAGGAGGTGCAGGTACGGGAGGCTGAGGACCTCGCTGTGGCCGGTTATGTTCATCAGCGGGGAAGCCGCAGCTCCAGGTAAACGGCTTTGGACACCGTAGCGATTCGTGAACCTCGAACCGTTTATCAGAGCATGGTGGTTGAATGTGACGAGGTTTGTTCCGACGACTGTGGTTTCATCGCCGCCATCTGCGCTGATAGTCGCCGGTCGGTCGTTGATGATGTTGGCACCGTCGTCCACTATAGTTATGGGGTCGAGGTGGCTAGGTTGTGTTTGGCAATGTGCCGCGCCTCCAGAATAGAGCCCATGGGCACAGGTTGCGTTCTTCGCCTGCTTACAGAATGTTGTGAAGCTTGAACTTGTGCAGCTGGTGAGTGGTAGAATTTGGTTCTGGCAGTCTGCTACAATGCTGTCAGTGGGCGTGGTCCAAAATTTTTTTTCCACATTTACGGAGGATGTTACTAGCAATATACCTTTAAGATTTGGGGACTTAAGTTTTAAAATTGCGTGAGATATATGGGCTTATGGATGTACACCAACAGGTGCATCGGTTTAGGTAGGTGGAGTGGGTGTGGCCATCTAAATTTTTTATCGATCTTGGGGGGAGTTACCAGTAACATACCTGCATTACGGGAGTTATGCGCATTTTAAATTTATAGGGACGAAGTTCCTGGGGGCGGCGGTTGTGGTCGTGGTCCAAAAATTGATATGACAATCCTTGGAGGAGGTTACCAGCAAATTACCTTCCAAGTTCGGTTACTCTATCTTTCAAAATTTCGGAGATATACGGAGTTATCGTTTTACAATCGGAATTGTCGATTATAGGCGCAGGTGTCGGCGTGGCACCACAAATTTGTTATAGGTTCTTAAAGGCGATTACCAGTACTATACCTACCAAATTTGACGTTCCCTACTCAAAAACTGCGGAAGATATAGCCATTTGAAAATTTTAGGGGCGGGGGTGATGGGGTCGTCGGAGGTGGGCGTGGCACATGCCAATCTTTCAAGGACCTCGCCAACAACCTACCAACAAAAATTGGTGACTGTATCCATTAAATTGTGAGAGATATGTGGAATTTATTGCTATCGGAAATCGAAATGTATCGATAATTCAGAAACTGAGGCAGTTATCGATAAAATAAAGCAAACTTGATATACGCCTGGTACACGAGAGCTTATATTCCAAATCTGAAGTCTCTAGCTCTTATAGTCTCTGGGATCCGTGTGTTCATACAGACGGATGGACAGACAGACGGACAGACGGACGGACAGACGGACGGACGGACAGACGGACGGACAGACGGACAGACATGGCTATATCAACTTGGCTGTTGATTCTGATTAAGAATATATACTCGTATACTTTATGGGGGCGGAGATGCTTCCCTCTGCCTGTTACATACATTTGCACAAAACCATTATACCCTTTTTAACCATTTTTAATGGGTTAAGGGTATAAAAATTATTCGTAATCACGATTTCGATAATAATATGGGAGTCATGCATCTGACTGTAAGCTAGAACTAAAATTTTCTTTAATTCTATAATGAGATGCAAAAGGAAGGAAATTATAAGGGGAATCAGGAACTATCTTTAACTTTTACGACGGATTAGCAATTAAGATATGCTTAATCCTCGTCCAGCGAAATTCCTAAGAGATTCTAAAATGGATATAAGGCGAAAAGGGGACTTCGGTATCTGCATAAAATAGTCGTACCAGTAGTGCTTAACTTATCACCAAAAGGAAATTATAGGGGATGGCTGCAGCTCAATACTCTGCAAATCCAATAAACAACCTATAAAACGTTCTGTGTAATAAATAAGCAAGGAGAAAAAGGTATAGACTCATATTTGACAACGGAGTTATATCCAATAAAAGTTATAATACATCCAGTAAATCAAAGCCTATAGCCACGAGCTAGTGGGATTATAATACTAGGCCAAGAAATCTATTGAATTGTCTTGGATCCATAGCATATTCCAATAACAAGGTCAAAGGGGTCAATTAAGAGAAGGATGGGAGCTAAAGTAATAATTCCAATGTTAAGTGTCAGGTGTTTTGACAAACATTCTTTAGTTACTTGAAGTTCGGTCCGTTCGGTTCGGGCCGTTTCGGTTCGGTTCGGTCCTTCGGGCCCCACATTGGGCGCTATTTTTTATACCCTGAACCCATTAAAAATGGGTAAAAAGGGTATAATGGTTTTGTGCAAATGTGTGTAACAGGCAGAAGGAAGCATCTCCGACCCCATAAAGTATATATATTCTTGATCAGGATCAATAGCCGAGTCGATCTAGCCCTGTCCGTCTGTCCGTCCGTCTGTCCGTCTGTATGAACACGCGGATCTCAGAGACTATAAGAGCTAGAGACTTCAAATTTGGAATATAAGATCTCGTATACCAGGCGCAGATCAAGTTTGAATATTTTATCGATAACTGCCTCAGTTTCTGAATTATCGATACATTTAGATTTCCGATAGCAGTAAATTCCACATATCTCTCACAATTTAATGGATACAGTCACCAATTTTGGTTGGTAGGTTGTTGGCGAGGTCCTTGAAAGATCGGCATATGCCACGCCCACCTCCGACGCCCCCATCATCCCCGCCCTTAAAATTTTCAAATGGCTATATCTTCCGCAGTTTTTGAGTAGGGAACGTCAAATTTGGTAGGTATATTACTGGTAGTCACCTTTAAGAACCGATAACAAATTTGTGGTGCCACGCCCACACCTGCGCCTATAATCGACAATTCCGATTGTAAATCGATAACTCCGTATATCTCCGAACATTTTAAAGATAGAGTAACCAAACTTGGAAGGTAATTTGCTGGTAACCTCCTCCAAAGATTGGCATACCAATTTTTTGACCACGCCCACATCCGCCGCCCCCAGGAACTTCGTCCCTAGAAATTTAAAATGCGCATATCTGCCGTAATTTGCAAGCTAGAGTCGCAAAATTTTGCTGGTATGTTACTGGTAACTCCCCCAAAGATCGATAACAAAATTGGATGGCCACGCCCACTCCACCTACCTAAACCGATACACCTGTTGGTGTAAATCGATAAACCCATATATCTCGCGCAATTTGAAAACTTAAGTCACCAAATTTTAAAGGTATATTGCTAGTAACACCCTTCATAAATGTGGAAAAAAAAATTTGGACCACGCCCACTCCCGCCCACAAAAAACGATAAATGCCTGTATCTCCCGCAATTTAAGAGCTACAGTTACCAAACTTAGAAGGTATATTACTAAGGTCGAACTACAAAATTTTTTGGGCCACGCCCACTCCAGCCCCCAAAAAAGCGATAAACGTCCATATCCCTCGCAAGTTAGTTAGCTACCAAACTGGGTGGTAAGATTATTAGGAAACTTCTCTATAATTTGTTTGGTGCGAAACTATTAAAGGGGACATTTGGAAATAAACCTATAATGTATTTAAAGCTTGGTTCAGGGTATATGGTAGTCGAGCTCACTCGACTACAGCTGTCGGTTACGTCCGACTGCAACGTTCTATCTTGTTTTTTTTTTATTTTTACATTATTTTACATTAGAGTGTGAAACTATTAAAGAGGACATTTGGAAATAAACCTATAATGTATTTAAAGCTTGGTTCAGGGTATATGGTAGTCGAGCTCACTTGACTACAGCCTTCTTACTTGTTTTATCATTAGATCGTCCAATTTTTAATGGAGGACGAACGTTTTTCTGAGGCTTACCGTATTAAGCGCTATGCTGATATAATATATAACTTGCACCGAAGCTATGTAGCTGAAGTAAATGACAACGCAGTCATGAGACCACAAATAGTATCTACTGAACACAAGCTGCGTATTGCACTTGAATTATGTGCAACTTCTGAAGATGCTTTACTCAAACTGAAAGAAACCCTTAGTGTCGCATGGAAAGAGTTTGACGCGTCAGCAATAAGAGAACAGTTGGTGCAAGAGAAACTTCAAGAAGTTCTTATAAAATGTGAAGGATTTGCAGAACGAGACACTGGCAAAACAGACGATGCCGCAGAGTAGGTTTGATAAATGTGGTCCCCTATTCTTACTTTTATTAATACTGCTAAAATTATAGATTCGGTTTTCTGGCTAACTACAAAAACATCATATTGAGCGAACGTGATCGCTTGGCTAGTGAACTAATTGATATGGAAAAGCGATTGGTCACTAACCGTTACTATTCCGAAAATCTCGAGTATATAATTCGTAATAATGAAGACACTTTAACGAAAATGGCCTCGAGAGCGAAATTTTCAGAAGTCGAACGTATTAATTTGGAATCAAAACTTCGAACACTTATGAAATCTCTGGAAGAGCAGAAAGAAGCACATGGTAAAACTATTAATAGGCTTGAAGTATCAAATAGAGAATTGGGAGAGACCACTCGTAGGTTAAATCAGAAGACGAATGATTTTGACCGACAGAAAATTCAGGTTGAAAAATTCAAAAGCGAAGTAAATTCATTAAGCAAGGCAATGCATAAACACGAGGATGATATTAGTGAGTTGACTAAGAATCAAAAGAATTACGACGAAATCATTAAGCATTTAAGACTCATAGAAAAGGAGAAGTCAACCGAAGTAATTCAGTTGACAAGTAAATTAAAGAAGTCGGTAGATGATCAAAATAATGCAAGCAATCGGTTGTTTAAGTTTAACAGAAAAGTCATTATTCTTAAAAACGAAATAATTCAGCATAAGTAAATTATTATTACTATTATATAATGTAAGAAAAGTTACTAATTTTATTTAACTTAGAAACAATATTAATTCACTTGAAAAGGAAGTACTTAATGCAAGTGGTCAGGCTAATGATATGGTCCGCATTAAAGATTCGTTACAGAAAGAGCGAGATAGCTTACGTAACGAAATTATAAAATTACGTAACTTTATAACCGATTTAAGGCATGATTTGATGCTAAAAGTGAATATGATAAGTTCGTTAAATTCGGATTTTAATAAATTGAATATAAGGCTTGATGAGGCATATATACTTAAGTCAAAAGCAGAGAAGGAAAGAGATGAAATGGCTCAGGAAAAGGAAACAATTTATGAGAGAATTGAAAATTACCAAGGTAAGTCGATTTTCCAATAAGCAATCTTTTGCAGAATTTCAAAACTATTGATAGTGTTTATTTTTTTGTGAATTTGGACGTGATTGAACAAAATTATAAAGAAGGATTGAGGAAGATATGGTCTTCTTGGAATTTTGGAACCTGAAATTGTGCGCATAGTCGAACATTTTTTTCATATTTATACCTTCCAAATTTGGTGACTTAAGATTTAAAATTCCGTGTTATATATGGTCTTATAGATTTGCATTAACAGGTGTATCAGTTTAGGTAGGGATCCAATTTGCTATCGATATCTTAGGGGAGTTACCAGTAACATACATGTGGGGGTTTTATTACATCAACGGTATCAATTGGTTAATATAAGATAATACAACGTCATTAATAGTTTGTAATATTAAAGTCTGCTTCTTTCCACTCGTTCACTCGTTCAACTCGACTTGAGGCACAGCTCTCACAACCTATTCCGTCAAAGGCCGAACTGCAACTCTCTCGTCATCGTCATCGTCGCGTAGTCGTCGTCGTCATCGTCTTCGCCGCTTCTCTTCCTCGATCGGATTCGCCGTCTTGCGAATTCGCTCTCGTTGCTTTCGTCGTCTCGGTATCGTTGTTGTCCGGGATCGTCGTTGTTACTGTTCTTCATGTTCGTCGTTGTTGTTGGCGTTGGTCTCAGAAACCACAAACCAACCCACATATATTCTTGATCATGATCAACAGCCGAGTCGATATAGCCCTTCCGTCCGTCTGTATGAACACGCAGATCTCAGAGACTATAAGAGCTAGAGACTTCAAATTTGAAATATAGGTTCTCGTGTACCAGGCGCAGATCAAGTTTGCTTTATTTTATCGATAACTGCCTCAGTTTCGGAATTTTCGATACATTTCGATTTCCGATAGCAATAAATTCCACATATCTCTCACAATTTAATGGATACAGTCACCAATTTTGGTTGGTAGGTTGTTGGCGAGGTCCTTGAAAGATCAGCCTGTGCTCCGC
>JBAMBE010000880.1:0-121608 GCA_037043585.1 Drosophila mimica | reverse complement strand
AGTTTATACCTGTAAAGTCAATCAATTGTGGCTATAACTGTGCATTTGCATTATGTAGCTATGCGGATCGAGCCAAGCAAATTGTGTGCAAGGCTGTTGTCAACGAGGATGCGAATGCTAAACTCATACGTGAGCTCAAGGAGGAGATACAGAAACTACGCGATCTGCTCAAGGCCGAGGGCATTGATGTGCAGGAAGGTAAGTCTACTAGGCTATAAATTTATACATATTATATATAGTATAGCTATACTAAGTTCGTTTACTAAGCTTAAACCTAAGCCCTTGACACACACCAACAACAAAAAATAAAAGAGAAAACATAAAAAACCACAAACAACAACCCTAAGTTAGTCGTAGTCTAATCCTAGTCCTAGCGATTATGCTCGAGTACCTAAAAAGAAACCAAAAACAACAAAAAACCAACCCTATTTCCTTTAGGACCCGACGGCAAAGTGGTGTGTGAGAAGCGCGATGCGAATAGTAAGTAAAGTGCTAAAAAACAACAACAATAAAAAAGGCTTTCACAATATGCAATATGCAAATATAATCTATACGCTGTGTGTAATCATATACATACATATATGCATAGCAAAAACAAGGACTTTGTGTGTGTGTGTGTAATTTGTACCTCCAACGCTTCAACGTTAAACAGAAATTCGCTTCAGGACATATACAAATATCATATAATAACTATAACTATACAAATTGTTCGCTCGAAAATATATTTAAGGAGTTCACTTTTTATCTTAAGATGAACCCAATGAAACTGATAAAAAAGCCATTATTCTTGATCAGCAACCGTTTATATAAATTTGATTTTAGAGACTACAGACTTTAATTGAAATATAAGTTCTCGAATATTACAAAATCATTTTATCGATAACTGCGCTTCTTTAACGAATATTGAAACAAATCAACATTTTCGATAGCAATAAAAATTCACTTGATATATTATATAAAAATACAGACATTTATTTGATCAACTGTTAAAGTTATGCTAAGATCGGATATGAAACTCAAAATAAAATCAGCTGACTTCAGAATATCTCCAAGTCGAGCTGTAAAAGTTGTTATTTTCGAGCGATCACTGTACTTATTAATAATCACTGTTCAAGTCCTCTTTATGTTGCGTTTAATTGTAATCAAAGACAGTGGGAGAAGTGATTTGATATCTATATGTATGTATATATATATATTTATACATATATATATATATATATATATATATATATAAATCATACTCAAATCCAAATGCTCGATTTCTCGTCTCCCACTTCTGTTATGTTTGTGTTGCCCAGTCCAAAAGATAGGCACCAATTAACTCCTTGCAGTCCGCACTACTGCTGCTCGGGAACTGTGGACGTGGACACCCAAAACAAAAAATAAATAATAATAATAAAACCTAATCGGCAACGCTTTGTACCACAACTTATTCAATATACGTAAAACCCTATCTAATCTCTGCACGCTTTTCACTGCGCTTTCCTTTGTGGCAGCATTGACATTGATTGTAACAACTAATCTCGATTTGAACTCTTGCAGAGGATGAGCTGAACAAGTCATCGGTGATCAAGTCGCCATCAAAGGGACGCAATCGCAATGGTTCCACCACCGAAATGGCCGTGGATCAGCTGCAGGCCAGCGAGAAGCTCATTGCAGGTAAGCAAATCATCACTAGCTGAGAATGAATCTTAACTAATCCTAATAATTTGTGACAGAACTCAATGAGACCTGGGAGGAGAAACTGAAGCGCACCGAGGAGATACGCTTGCAGCGCGAGGCTGTCTTTGCCGAGATGGGCGTGGCCGTCAAGGAGGATGGCATCACTGTGGGCGTCTTCTCGCCAAAGAAGACACCACATCTGGTCAATCTCAACGAAGATCCCAATTTGTCCGAGTGTCTGCTCTACTACATCAAGGATGGCCTCACCCGCCTGGGCACACACGAGGCGAATGTGCCGCAGGATATTCAGCTGTCCGGTTCGCACATCCTTAAGGAGCACTGTACCTTTGAGAATCGCAACAGCACCGTCACTCTGTTGCCGCACAAGGATGCCATTATTTTCATCAATGGACGCAAACTCGTTGAGCCCGAGGTGCTGAAGACGGGCTCACGTGTTATTCTCGGCAAGAATCATGTGTTTCGCTTCACCAATCCGGAGCAAGCGCGCGAGCTGCGCGAAAAGATCACCGAGAACGAGGCGGAGAACGAGGAGAAGGAGAAGGCAGACACACAGCAGGTCGATTGGAATTTCGCGCAATGCGAACTGCTCGAGAAACAGGGCATCGATCTCAAGGCCGAGATGAAGAAGCGCCTCGACAATCTCGAGGAGCAATACAAGCGCGAAAAACAACAGGCCGATCAACAGTTCGAGGAGCAACGCAAAAACTACGAGGCACGCATCGATGCGCTCCAGAAGCAAGTCGAGGAGCAATCAATGACCATGTCCACCATGTCCATCAGCTACTCCCCCGAGGATTTCCACCAAGAGGAGGATGTATACAGTAAGCGGAGACTGCCACTTAATGGTTACAACTATACCAAGTTCTATTTCTCACTCTTGTAGCCAATCCATTGTACGAATCCTGCTGGACGGCACGGGAGGCTGGCTTGGCTGCTTGGGCTTTCCGCAAGTGGCGCTATCATCAGTTCACCTCTCTGCGCGACGATCTCTGGGGCAATGCCATATTCCTCAAGGAAGCCAACGCTATTTCCGTGGAGCTAAAGAAGAAGGTAGCATCGCTAGCTCAATCCCCCAAAATATCAGCTCAAATCTTTTCTGTATCTCTTCCGCTTTCAGGTGCAATTCCAGTTCACCCTGTTGACGGACACGTTGTATTCCCCGTTGCCGCCGGAGTTGGCATCGAGTGTTACGCCCACACAGCCGGATGATGAGTATGGTGCACCACCAGTTTCCAAGACACTCGTCGCTGTGGAGGTCACCGACACCAAGAACGGCGCCACACATTATTGGTCCCTGGAGAAGTTACGGTAATCTTTACTTGCCTCAACGTATCCAAATTTCTAGGCATTTACTTTACTAGCTCACATTCATTTCTCTTCCTCTTTGCACTTTTTGCTATATCCTTGCAGTTAATATTATTTGGAGTCTTACCACGATTTATGTTAGTAGAATTAGCCATTAAATCTAAATACAATTTGAGTTAATATTAAATGTCTGTCTGTTTGATGAAGCATAGCTAAAATTAAGTAAAAAGCCAAAAGTTACTTTTGAATATCATTTAGTTTCCGTTGAATTATTTATTGTTATTTATACTACAGCAACAGATCAAATATTGAGTTCTTGTATGAATACTTATTTTTGCACCTGTGTAGAACGCATTACATTTTCTTAATTTTCTTTGCCACTCAGGAGAAATTAAAAATAAAACCATTGTTGTTGTTAGCAAATATTTTTTAATAAACCAATTGATTGTAATGAAAATAGTGTTTAGCATGAGAAATAAGAAGACAACAAACTAGATTCAAAAAGACTGAAGCTTCTCAAAAGCTGTTCAGCTATCAGCTATTTCAATCCTTTATAGTCCGTATCATCATCTGGACACTTTTTAATGAAGATTCGCGAGACGTAACTTCGTACCAATTAATACCTTTGGCATATTGCGTCTCATTATAAGTTCCCATCAGATTGCTGTCAAATTTACAAAGTATATTCAAATGTATCACAAAATATGGGAATATATGGATTTAGTACCTGTCATGACAGTCCACGTACCACCAGGCGCCCCTACAACGTTCAGCACAATTGTCGGCAGATACATCATTGTCGCGATCCCGGGTTGTGAACTTTTCATCCTCGTGATAACGCAAATCATCGCCTGCATCTCCGTGGTATTTGCCCAATGTGATCATTTTGTAGGCTTCCTCTTCGCTGCCGATTGCAAATCGATCATATTTTGCATACCTTTTTTCTCCCCCAAAGTCCTCCATGGTTATGAGCAGTTCTTGATCTCCATCTCTGGTCATGAAATGCAGCTTCTCGAGTCCTATAAAGAACTCGCCAGTTAAACTGCCGAAGCCATTTTTGTACTGCTCCCAGAAGAGATAGAAATCTACACTGCCGTCCATCCGCCTCAGCACCGTGGTCCAGCCCAAGCCATGTGTGCCCTTATGGCAGAGTACTGCAAACGGGTTCTGACTGTAGTCAGGAATGAGGATCTGTTGGATGCCACCTCGAGTTGGCATCTCCGCACAGCTGCTGGGCAACTGGTTCAAGTTGCTGACTTTCTGATTCAGCTCATTCAGCTTGGCCAACACCTCATCCAGTTGTTGCCTGGGTATTTCGGGATATTCGTTCAGAATGAATACAAATCACAATTCGAATACAAACCTCAGCGCAACGGGCTGCAATTGCTGAGATTGGCTGCTGGCCTCTCCTTTTTGGAAAGTTGTTTCGAGTGTATTCCAATCTGTTTCCAGTTTTTCACCCAATTGAATATTTTTACCTGCACATTCCAGCACAGATATATATAGTAGGAATATGGTAAATATCATTTTAAGTAACATTTCTGTCTTGAATATATACAAGTATTCGAACTAAGCACAGATCCAACTAGACTAAATAAGCCCAGCAAATGACCACCTAATTTATATTAATATTTCATCTTTTTTATGTACTATATTATGTACTACACTCAGAACAATTTTCTAAAAAATAAGAGAAAAATATCATAATTTTCGGATTATCGCTTTAGAACAAGCCTTTATAATTCTAAGAAAAATATTTGCTTAAATTTAAAAATTATTTCTAAGAACAAGAAAGACTTTCTTTCTTAATGCGATTTTTTTTCCAAGTGTATTCTAATCTATTTTGTTTGAGCCACAAAGTTTAGGCAAAGGTGAAATATATATATATATATATAAATTATCAACAAGGTATATATATATATATATGTATAATTATAATTATAAATACTTATATATATATATATATATTGTTGATAATTTCGAATTCATCTTATGTGACTTATTATTATCAATGAGTCAGAACAGAAACTGTAATTATTTGTGGCTATTTTGCTCGGCACTCGCTAATTAGATAAAGAAACACATTCATTTCAAATAACGACACGTTTCAGTTCAGGTTTCAGTTTTGGTTAGATTATTGGTAAAGAAGAGTTAACATTAAAAGCCTAGACTTCAGCTCCTATTGTTATATAGAAGAAGCGCTATTCCCTTGACTGCAGTAAGAACAAAATCATTTCTGATTTACTATTCCAAAAGAAAACTTTATTAGAGGGAGCTTCGTGCTAAATAAGATGCACAGCGGAACCACACTCCAGACTTTAGCAATAGGTTCTTAGAACACTCGATGCATGAAGACCTGTTTTTGGACACCAGGTGGACAGTCGCTCCGTAAAATACACGTGTACAGTTCCTCACTGAAGATGTAGCCGGGCTTGCAGACGCAGGGCGGACCACAGGGCAGGAAACATGCCTGTGATCTGTGGGTGCAGGTGTCCGGACAGACGCCGCCACAGCCCACAGTGGTCGTATTGATTCCACAGAATCTAGGATCCCTATAGTCATACTTTCTGCGTTCCGAGTCGGGATTAATGTTGGCGCCCCATGCGCAAAGTTGATTGTAGGCTAATAGCCCAAAAAGCAGCATTAGCAAGTTTCCCATTCTGCGTGACAGTTGCAACTAACTGCGAATGGCGAGTTGCAGGCAGTTGTTGCAGCTGTTCGAGTAATCCATTCATCACACTCACTAATCCGGCAAAACACTTACTCACTTACAAACGTGAAAAATTCAAACGTGAAAAGTTCAAAATGGCATATGCCGAAATTGGTGACTGTATCCATGAAATTTTGGCTTTATCGATTTGAGAAAATTGATTTTATCAATTTTCTAGTTCCCCTGTGGACGCAGGGCTCCAAGCTTGACACTTTAACTTTTGAGGGTACTTTCAAGGATATGTTCCAAGTTTCAAGTCTCTATCTCTAAGGGATGTCGAAGAAACTTGCGTTCATACAGACGGACAGACGGACAGACGGTCAGGCAGCATGACGGACAAACCCAATATACTATTATACCTTCGGTATCATAGTATAATGACCGGCTTAAGCAAGTGATGTTTACTTGGCAACTAAATAAACACAAATTACTCCTTTGTTGGGTGTCTTTAAATACAATTTACAAAGGTGAAATATTCAGTAATCTTCCTGAGCAAAAGAAAACTTTATTAGAGGGAATTCTGTGCAAAATAAGATGCACAGCTGAACCGCACTCCAAACTTTAGCAATAGATTACATAAAGTCCGTTATTGTCTGGAGACCAGGTGGACAGTCGCTCCGCAAAATACACGTGCCCAGTTGTGCACTTAAGACGTAGCCGGGCTTGCAGACGCAGGGGGGACCACAGATAAAGCTAAATATCTTTGGTTTGCGGGCGCAGGTTTCGGGACAGGAGTCGCCACAGATCTTACGTGTCATATTGCGGGCACAGATGGCGTATTTTTGATTCTCGTAAAACTCCAAGACGGGATTAATGTTGGCGCCCCATGCGCAAAGTTGATTGTAGGCCAATAGCCCAAACAGCAGCATTAGCAAGTTTCCCATTCTGCGTGACAGTTGCAACTAACTGCGAATGGCGAGTTGCAGGCAGTTGTTGCAGCTGTTCGAGTAATCCATTCTTCACACTCACTAATCCGGCAAAACACTTACTTCTCAATGAGTCATTATGACACTGCCTAAAATATATAGTTCAGATCAGAAACTGCAATTATTTGTCGCTATTTTGCTCGAACCTTCTCCAAGTTGTATTTAATCTATATCTATATATTATTATTATAAGAGAACAAAGGGTTGGTTATTAAATTTGCATTGGATTTATATGTCTACAGGTAGACTCCAATCCTTTCTATCTTGTTATGGAATATTCAACACAATATTTTTCCAATTCCAATTACCATATATAGCCCGAACTGCAAGGGTATTCAGACTTCGGCTAGACCGAAGCCAGCTGTTCGTTTTTTGTGTTAAAGTTGATTTTTTTTATCTAAATATGTTCTGTTTAATTTTTTATTTATTTATTTTATTTATTTTTTGGTACGTGCATGGTGGTTGTAGTTCTTGAATTCTAATTTTCGTATACAAAAAGCTGTAGAACTGCTTAACTTGACAAGCAACAACAAGAATGAAATGAAATCAAATCAAATCAAAGAAACAAAGAAAAAGCCACTTAAAACGTTGGCGTTTGTTTTTTGCAACCAAAATTCACCGCCACCATTTACGCCGTTAAAAAACTCATCCGCCATCGCAAAAAAAAAAAAAAAAATACTAACAGAGAAAATACACTTAGCACAAAGCTAGTTTAGGCTTTAACCAATGCTGATTTGTACTTTTTTCGGTTCTCTTACAATCCAAAAAAAAAAAAAAAAACAAAAAACCGATTCATAATCAAAAAACCCCAATAACATAAACCATAAACCAAAGCTATCGCCTCGAACTGATGCGGCAGGTGTATAATGTCGAGAGTCCGCCTTCGTCGATGCTCTTCGATACCTCCAGCATTGAGGGTGGTGCATATATGATGATTGACTTGGAAGCACCACCACCAGCTCAGCAGGTGCCGTTGGCCGAGCCGAGGCCACCACAATTGCGACAGGCGGCATCCCCATCGCGTTTGACATTGGCCAATCTGATACCTTCTAGGTTTGCTTGACATTTCGAGGCTCTCTTCACAATATATTTGTGTAGTTTTTGTAGTTGCTTTCCCTTTGTGCATGCTTCTTGCTTTGCTTATCTTTTTTTTCTTTATTTCTTCTCGCTCTTGCTGTAGTTTCGGCTTACTTTTATATTAGATATTAGATAGTAACCTCTGCTTTGTTGGTTTGCCTTTTTCGATTGGCTTTCGCACTGTTTGCTGTCCATCCTCCCTTGCTCTGCTCAGTTCTTAACTAATCCCTGGCTTTTTGTACCCTTTTCATTTGCAGGCAACGCTTGGAGCTGATGCGAGAAATGTACCACAATGAGGCCGAGTTGAGTCCCACTTCACCCGATTACAATGTGGAGAGTTTGACCGGTGGCGATCCGTTCTACGATCGTTTCCCATGGTTCCGCATGGTCGGTCGCTCTTTCATCTATCTGAGCAACTTGCTGTATCCGGTGCCGCTGGTGCACAAAGTGGCCATTGTCAATGAGCGTGGCGATGTGCGTGGCTATTTGCGGATTGCTGTCCAGCCGGTGCTCGACGAGGAGTCCATTGACTTCAATAATGGCGTCAAGCAGTCGGCTCGTCTCGTCTTCAACGAGGACGACGCCAAGCCCAAGTATCGGGCCCTCAACGAAAAGGATGATGTGCAGCGCTACATTGACAACGGTGGATTGGACAGCAAACTGGAGGGTAAATTTAGAGTTTAAATTACAAGCTAAAGCCCCAAAATGATTATCCCTGCCCTTGCTTAGAACTTGAAGACGCGGATTCAGGACGGGGCATTGATTCCAATTCGGCATCGGAGTGCCAGGAGAATGCCGAGGAACCTGGCGAACATCTGCAGGTGGGCAAGGAGTTCACCTTCCGTGTGACGGTGCTGCAGGCAACTGGAATTGGAGCTGAATACGCTGACATCTTCTGTCAGTTCAAGTGGGTTCAACTAAACCAGATTTTGAAGCCAACTTTTTGCTAATCTTTTAATATCTGCTCGCGACAGCTTCTTGCATCGCCACGAGGAAGCCTTCTCCACGGAACCCGTTAAGAACTCCGCCTCGGGTGCTCCACTCGGCTTTTACCATGTGCAAAATGTGCGTAAATTGATTTCATTTATATATCGATATATATCTATATCTGTATGTATTTTACAGATAACGGTGCCGGTGACAAAATCGTTTATTGAGTATTTGAAGACGCAGCCGATAATGTTTAAGATCTTTGGTCATTATCAGACGCATCCGCTGCACAAGGATGCCAAGCAGGAGTTCGTTTCTCGTCCACCACCAAGACGCATGCTGCCACCAAGCATACCAATAAGTCAGCCAGTGCGCAGTCCCAAATTTGGACCGCTGCCCTGTCCGCCATCCTCGACAGTCTTGGCGAAGCATGATGTGCTGGTGTGGTTCGAGATCTGTGAGCTGGCGCCCAATGGCGAATATGTGCCATCGGTAAGTTGGAACTATACTCCTTACTCGATTCTTTATTCGACATTAGTTGACATTAAATACATTTATCTGCTCCCCACTCCTTTCAGGTCGTTGAGCACAGCGATGATTTGCCCTGTCGCGGTCTGTTTCTGTTGCATCAGGGCATCCAGCGACGCATACGGATCACTATTGTCCATGAGCCGACGCCTGAGGTGAAGTGGAAGGACATCAATGAACTGGTCGTTGGACGCATACGCAATACACCGGAGTCATCGGACGAACAGGATGAGGATGCCTGTGTGCTATCGTTGGGCCTGTTCCCCGGCGAGGTGCTCGAGGTGCCCGGCGATGATCGCTCATTCTATCGCTTCGAGGCGGCCTGGGATTCTAGTCTGCACAATTCGGCGTTACTCAATCGAGTCTCGCAGGGCGGAGAAACCATCTACATTACGCTCAGCGCCTACCTGGAGGTAATCTCTTTAAATCCCTAAGAGAAAGTGGGAGAATTCTTATGAAAACTGATCTTGCTTTTAGCTGGAGAACTGCGCTCGTCCCGCCATCATTACGAAGGATCTGAGCATGGTCATCTATGGACGGGATGCACGGACTGGACCCCGTTCGCTGAAGCATCTGTTCTCGGGACAGTATCGCAATCCGGAGGCCAATCGCTTGTCCGGCGTCTATGAGCTGTCGCTGCGCCGAGCATCCGAAGCAGGTAGTCCAGGTAGCAATTCTCTCATTGTAGTTGTAAAACGTCCTTCGCTTGCATGAACCTAACTCCTTCAAACTGATCCTACTGATCCGGCGTAACACTGCCACTATGCTTTCCAAAAAGGTGTACAGCGTCGCCAGCGTCGCGTTTTGGACACCAGTTCGACGTACGTGCGCGGTGAGGAGAATCTACATGGTTGGCGACCACGTGGCGATTCCCTGATCTTCGATCATCAGTGGGAACTAGAGAAACTCACACGTCTCGAGGAAGTGGGACGCATGCGACATCTGTTGTTGCTGCGCGAGCGTCTCGGCATGGACACCAATCCCAATCCGACCACCAAAACGGAGAAGGATGTGTGCAATCTGGCCGCAAGGGCGGCTACTTCACCCGTACACATGGTCATTCCACAGTCGCCGCAAACGCCCGTTAAGGATCCGCAGATGCAGATGCTGCCCGATCGGGAATACAATCAACGGGAGCAGGATCTGATGCTCAAGTGTTTGAAACTGGTGCAGGGTCAGTTTGGAATCGCATCCCTTCCAGCAAAACAATCCCTAACTGATTATTGTTTGCTTGTACAGGTCGCTATTGTAAGAACGAACCGAACGATAACCAAACTAATCAAGCGGATGTCTCACCCAGCGATGAGGGCTGTGCCGATATGACCGTCAGCTGCATCTCCAGCAATTCCATGGAGTAAGTTCGCATCGTCAGCAGACACCATGCATGCTTTATCCATTTCCATCTGTGCCTTGCATTTGCTGCTCTTTATTTCCAACACAATCGGCACTCGCTAATTAGATAAACACATTCATTTCAAAGGACGAGCGGTTCAGGATTCAGTTTTGCTTAGATTATTGGTAAAGAAGAGTTAACATTAAAAGCCTAGACTTCAGCTCCTATTATTATATAGAAGAAGCGCTATTCCCTTGACTGCAGTAAGAACAAAATCATTTCTGATTTGCTATTCCAAAAGAAAACTTTATTAGAGGGAGCTCCATGCTTAATAAGATGCACACCTGAACTACACTTGAGCAACAGATTCTTAAAAGATCACTTGATTCATGGTGGTCAGTTGTTTCTGGACACCAGGTGGACAGTCGCTCCGTAAAATACAACTGAACAGTTCCTCACTGACGACGTAGCCGGGCTTGCAGACGCAAGGCGAGCCGCATCTCTTGGAACATGGACCTAAATTTAAGTGGGTGCAGGTTTCCGGACAGACGCTGCCACAGTGCACAACGGTCGTATTGCGTCCACAGTAACTGGGAACATACCAACCCGGGTCCATATTAATGTTGGCGCCCCATGCGCAAATTTGATTGTAGGCCAATAGCCCAAACAGCAGCATTAGCAAGTTTCTCATTCTGCGTGACAGTTGCAACTAACTGCGAATGGCGTTGGTTGCAGGCAGTTGTTGCAGCTGTTCGAGTAATCCATTCATCACACTCACTAATCCGGCAAAACACTTACGCAAATTCTATGCCCGCTGTACTAAAAAGAAACGAAACTCAAAAAACAATTTCGATGTTCTGTTTTCTACTTTTGTTTGTTTGCTTTTTCTTTTTACACACAATTAGAAACAACAAATTTGTTATACGACACAGGTAACTTTGATTTCTCTCAATTTGTTCCGAGCTTACGTAAATTGTGCACTAATCACATTGTTGACTTGTGTTCCACAGATTATGCTCACCGGATCGATCGGATGCACCGAATGGCTGGGAGGCACCTGCTCCGGCCACGCAGCCGGCGCTGCCTTTGCGTCTCTATGTGCCCGAGCTGGAGGAGATTCGCGTCAGTCCCGTCGTCGCACGCAAGGGTCTCTTGAATGTCTTGGAGCATGGCGGTTCTGGCTGGAAGAAACGCTGGGTGGTAAGCTATCTCAATCGTAATTCATCATTCAAATCTAATCACTCCCTCTTCTCAGATTGTGCGACGTCCTTATGTCTTCATCTATCGCTCGGAGAAGGATCCGGTGGAGCGCGCTGTCTTGAATCTGGCCACGGCACAGGTGGAGTGCAGCGAGGATCAGGCGGCCATGGTCAAGATACCCAACACCTTTAGGTAAATCAATGAGTCTTACACTCAGCAAAACAATCGACCTCAACTTAAACTGAAATTGACAATAAATTTGACAGCGTGGTAACCAAACATCGGGGCTATCTGCTGCAAACGCTGGGCGACAAGGAGGTGCACGACTGGCTGTATGCCATCAATCCGCTGCTGGCCGGACAGATCAAGTAAATCTGATTATATAAATTGATTCTTACAGTAACACTCAAATATACTCTATCTACCCAAAAACAGATCCCGTTTGGCGCGTCGCACTTTGGAGCCGGCATCGCAGACGGCATCGCAGATCCAGGCCAGCAGTGGGGTGAATGCGAATGCGGCGAACAAATGAGATACGATAACGATGGAATCCGTTTTGGTTTACTGAGACGCAGGCTATGGCTGGCTGCAGCGACTGGACATTAGGAGGCGTCTACGTCTGATGCGGCTGGCAGCAACTGAATAATCATCATCTATATATATATATATATATATATATAGCAGCTGGATTCCATCGCACATATTGTTATTGTGTACACGTACATTAGAATACACTGAACAAAAAGAAAAACAGAAGAGAGAAACACAAGCAGTAAACAGTAAAAGTAAAAGTAACAAAGAAACAGGAGATACCCGAATATGCAAAGCGTACGTAATAATTAAGTAGTGCAACATGATTAATTGATTAATTGTATTTTATATTATGTAGTGTATCATTATTTGTTTTAGTCAGTCAGCCAAAAGAGTAGGCAACACTGTGTGTGCCACAAATGTTGTGGCATACTTTTTGGTGCAAGCAGCAGCAGCAGCAATTCGACAAAAAGAATATGTTTTGTAAATAGTTTTTCTTTTCGTCTTTTTTGTCGTTTCCGAATTTGTATAAATATTTGCCATTAGTTAATTAATTTTTAAAAGTACTTGAGTTCTTTCTAGCCGAACAAAACATTCAGTTTTCCAAGTGATATTATGTTGAGAATAGAACCTATGTTCAAAACAGTAAATGCTTCAACAACAACAACAACAACAATAAGAACAACAACAATAAGAACAGCACACTCCAAACACAAACAAACAAACACATATATATGCATTTTAAAGGAGCAACTAAAGCAAACATATATATATTTCTCTATATATATAAACAATATTGTATAAAACATATATATATATATACATATATTTGCTGTTTATACACAAATTTTCAACAATTTACCATATTTATTGTTTAATTTAGTGACAAAACGCAAGACATATGAAACAAAATAATAATAATGCAATTACATATACATATACAAGAAGACATATATAAACTATATATAGATACATATATAGATATATGTGTATGTGTGTGTTAACGATAAACCGTACAGTATATAGCATGTAGTGCTGAAGTCGAGAACGATGAAGATGAAGTGGAAATAGAATTCCAGCAAAAAGAGGTTTAAATGAAGTCAGCGTACGCTCAGCAGTTATCGATTAATTTGTTAGTTAAACTTTACTAATCTATATATAAATATATATATGATGTAACAGCGATTAATAACAACTACGTACATACATACACACAAACACATATGCATACATATATGTGTGTGTGTGCTGTGTACTCTTTACTCAATGTAAATGGCACTTGCAAATAAAAAAAAAAAAAACTTAACTTAAAAAAAGAAGCAAACGCTTTATCGCTGTCAAAGTCAAACCAAAAAAAAGGAAAAAATTTAAGAAATGAGTTTGACTGCTTAAAAAGCTTTCGTTTAGTTAAAATGCTATATTCCCTTTTCTCTCTCTTTCTCTCTCTACCTGTAACTTTCTCTGTCTCTTTTCGATTTCAAAAGAACCACCTGCAAAATGCTTAAAGCGAACAAAATATATATTAAACGTAGTTTTGATAATAATCCAACTCAAATTAAAAAAACAAAAAATACAAATAAAAATAAATGCAAAGGCCACCTGTAAATTTCTAAGAAACGCTTACAATGCAATATATACGCAATGTTCCCCTTTAAATTAATAATTATATATATTTATATATATCTGTGTGTGTGTTTGAACCCCTCACAAAATTTGTACAACTTTCGTTTATTGGAAAAAGGCACGAGCTTAACAAAAAAAATAAAAAATAAAAATCTTTTGGGTTCACTTGTACCTAGAGACAAGTGTTAAGCCCAATTGTGGAAGGGTGTTCGCTTTCGTGTGTTTACAGTACAGGTTACAAACAGACAAACAACACGTTAAGCGAACGAGGATTTGAGTTTGAGTTTTGATTAGCGAAAATGTAAACATTTGTTAAACCATAAAATGTTATTAATTAGGAATTGTAAGATATTAGAGAATTGTAATTACAATTATCATACAACCAATATTCACATAATTATGCGCTAAAATTACATACGTACATATATATATATATATATGCGTATATATATATATGATAATTGAGAAAATGCACACAAGCTAAATTCAAGTATTAGCCGATCTATATTGTTGAGCAAGACGAGCAAAAATCTCCACTTATATAGTAAATATATATGTATGTACGAGTATACAGTACACCTACAATACATTTAAAATCAAATACAAATATATATATATACAAATACTATATATACAATTAAAATCGGGTACAAGAAGTGGGTGCAGCAGACAAACCATTCGTCGGATTCGTTTTATCAAAGTGCAAAGAAAAGTTGCCCAAAAAAAGAAAGAAATCTTAAAAAAAAAATTAAAAATTAAAAAACAAAAGTATCTACAAAATAATTCCAGCTGTATGCTATCTGTATGTATACTCCAATCCAACAAACAACAATGATATATGCAAAATAAAAAAGGGCGTATCACTACTAAAGAATTATAAATTAAAGCGGCTTTAAATAAAAACTGTAATTCGAATGTCTTTTAATCCATTAAATCGAATTCCAGCAGCTACCACAAAAAGTAAGTAGTCTTTTCAAATGTCATCTTTTTTCATGCTTATTATCATTTTGATTTTAATTTATTATTTTTCCTTGATTACAATATTTTGCAAAAGTGATTATTCATTACTAACGTCATTACTTATTCATGTTATTTATCATTTACTAAGCTTGGTTTGATTATATATAAAAAAAACACATTATAAAAAGTAAGTATTCATTACAAAATTTATAATTTTCATTTATCAACACTTATTAACGGGACACATCGGGTAACTTTTGCACTTTTAATACAGCTGCATATGTATATACATGTATGTACATGTGTGGCTTATATGTATGTATGTGCATCTTGTAATTCCTTTACAACAGTCTTTAGGATAATCCTTGCTAAGCTATAAGGACACATTTCCGATGTGGCACACTGCGTATGCGTTATGTAAATGTGCGCTTACATCCGCCTCAATTGTCGCTGATGGCAATCACAGACTTAACAGGATATTGCATGCCACTTCCAACACTCTCCCTCCCGTCCCCCTCACCCACACCCTCCATCCTACCCGCTTTAACTGGGCCGCGAGCAGTGGGACAAATTTGCATAACTTAATCTGTGGCAGATGACGACGAGGAGAAGTTCTTGCAACGCGCCAGTTGTAATTAGGCAACTTGTCGTTGCCATTTGCCATTTCGTCATTTGGCCATTTGATCGTCTGGTAGTTGATTTTTTTTATGGTTAGCTATTATCTGCCTTGTCTTGGTTTTTTTATGTGCCTTTTGTTGTTTGATTTTTTTTATTGCCAACTGCACAAATGAATAATTCAAAAGAGTCGGCAGTCAGCAGAAGCGGCTAGCAAAATCCGCATTTAAGTCTCAGTTTGCCGTTGGGGGTTTCAGTTTTTGGTCTCGCTTCTTGTTGCTGTTGTTGCAACTTGTTGTTGCAGCTTGGTGTTGTTGCTTGCCGCATTGTCACTGGCAGCGCCGATTGAGGTCAGTGAAATCAAATCGCTTGGATGCGCGCTTCTGCTCTCGCTTGGACTGGTTGGCACTTCTAGAACTGGCCAACTCTGGGCATCCGCTTTGTCTTCCATGCATACCCTGTACTCGTTCGCAATGGGGTGGTATAAAGTTATGCACGCAGAACAAAAAGCATGAGTTCCTCTCCTTATTATTTACACAGTACATTTTAGTGGCTTTCTAAAAACCAGGGTTTGCATTTCCTAATTTCTAGTTAATAGAAAATATATTTTAAACAATTATATTAAAGACACCATATTTCTTGGGATTGCTGATTTAGAGCAAGTCTAATTTTAAGTAAAATGGTTTCTTATATTTAGAAATTATTGTTAAAAAACAAGGGCGATTTACTAAATATCAAAGAGATTCTTATATTTCGTCTTGTGTGTATGTGTCCGCAATTGTTAGCTTTATACAGGGTATGCTGCTAGTCGAGCAATCGCTACACTCTGCTGCTGCTTAGCGGCGTGTGCGAAAACTGGACTTGTTTATAAGAAAAAGAAGGAAAACAAAAAATGGAGAGACGATTCTGCTTGGCTGGAGTGCAATCCCTTGGCTCTTGACTGGACTCCCTTGGCTGACTCTCAATGGGACTGGGACTGAGTGGGGCTGACTTTGTTGACGGAACCCAACACCTCAAAGACTACATAGACTATGTAGGAAACCCCGACTGCTTCCGCTTCGTTGACAGAGCCTAAAAATAGCCACAATTAAATGCAAATCGAATTTGATCAATTAACTTGGCAAAGAACCGAGGAGCGGCAAAGAAGAAGAGATTGGCAATGCCAATGCCGCCACCAAATTGGCAGCCAAGTTGAATGCGTCGGCGACTATAAAAGCGATTGATGCAACATCGATGTGGCAGACAACAGCGTGTGAAGAGTTAGTTGCAGTTAGTCGAGGAAAGGAGCAGCAGCAGCAGCATCATCAACATGTTCGACTCGAAGATTAGGGTGCCCAAATATGTATCGGATGCATTCGATAATGTCGAGTACGAACTACAGATGACCTACACCCTGGAAACGGATCGTCGGATCATGAGTTTCTACGATGCCATGTGGGGCATTGAGGTGACTGGTGGCAGCGATCAATTCGAACCGTTGACCATTGTCAATGTGTCGCCAACGGGTCTGGCCAAGCGCGGAGGGATGCGGATTGGGGATGAGATTACCCAGATCAATGATATACCCGCCTTGGAGCTGACCTTCAATGAGGCACTGCAAATCTTTCGCAAGAACTCGCATTATGTGCGCGTCTATGTCAGGGGGTAAGTAATCCTAACCATCAGCAATCTTAGCGGATTTCACTTCTTCTGCATCTCCTTTAGGGATGACGATGCACCCGGTGAGGAGGATTGGACCTGTGACTGCTGGTTCAAGCCTAGAAGGCCCTGGAAGCGTGACTTTACGCCAATTCAGTGGACCTTTCCGTGGAACGATCGTCGCAAGCCCGTCTACAAGGAGTCCAACTGCTTCATGGTGCCCAGCAAAATGGAGGACAAGATTCGTGCGCGCCGTGCAGCCACCTCGGCCGTGCACAAGAAGGAGGATGCGGTGCCCCATACGCGCTCTTTGACACCCACACCCCGACCCAAGAATCAACCCGGACCTAATCTGCTCGAGAGCGTGTTGCGTCCACGCGGACCACCGCCCAGGGATTAGGTAGCAGTTGATCTTGAACTCTACTCCAGTTGGATAGGAAGCTGAACCAAAAAGGGGAGCAGGCAGCAGGCAGCAAGTCCCCATAAAAAGAGGGTCCTGCAGTGCATCCGCCTCTTTGGGCCGAGGGCAGGCAACTGAGTGCAGGCAATTGAATCGGCAGCAGTTGAAGTGCCCCGCTGAAATGTGCTAATACAGTGAACACTCGCTTACTAGAACGATTCACCAAAAGAATACAAGTCTATTTGTGATATAAAAAAAAAGTTTAGTTTTTGGGGGACACAATTTCATGGGGAAATGTTTTAACGAAAGTTAATAGTTCTTTCTTTCCAGTGACCACTGTAGCTTCGTGCCGTTAGCCAATTAATTTTGTATGGCAAGATGGTTTAGCGAACCGGGATTACCTGTTTAACCGTTTCGCTCTCTTTGACAGCTCGACTACAGTTATTATGTGAATGTTGCTCAGCTCTGTTAAACTTTAGCTAGCGTTCTTTTCGAATTGAAACTCGAGGGGAGTTTTGCACCAGCGACATCCTGTGCACTTTATGTCAGATCATTATAGTAAATGTAACATTAATCATTATTATTATTAGTATTATTATCATTATTAACACACACATACAAATGCAATCGCTTTTGTGTCTCTCGTTTAAAGAGCGCAGTTTGCACTCACTTCTGCTAAACTATTCTCTTTCTAATGTTATGCATTAACAGAGTCTGCCTGCTAACATTCTAAATCGATTAGTGTAATCTAAAGAGTATCGCGATCACTGTTATCGCGATAGCAGCGAATGTGTTTAATTTACATGCATAGAATGTGATTGTGTCGTAATTAAATGCTAATAGATCCTCTTTTTACAGTGGTATTGAGAAATTCACCAGTGTGCGGGAAAATTGTGTTCATAAATTTAGTAGTTATAAAGTACATTTTATGTACAAACTACACACACTACAAACACAGCACAAGTAGAGTAAAAGTATCGATACTCTTATGCTGTGTAACTGCTAAAGCTGATGAGACTAAATACATATGTATGTATGTATGCATTCTCTTCTAACAGTTGTCTAATTGGAATTTACTATATTAATACAAGCAAAAGCTCTAAATATACTTATGCAAATGCTTGCGAGGGAGCGGGTGGCAACAGAGAGTCTTGTTGGACAATTGAGTTTTTGCCTTCAAAGTTGTCAACTTTATAAAATGCAAATTGCAATCATAAACAAAAGCACATCAGAAATATTTATGTATTACATAAACAGAGAAGAAGAAGAACAAAGTTGAAGACAACCAAATGACTGAGCAAAATGCAAATGTCGCAAGTCAGCGTATGCCAGAGTGAGACGGAGAGATGCACCAAACGATGGAATGAATAAAGTGAGGAATTGAAGAATGAATGATTGAAGGAATGAGGAACAACTTTTTCAGGCGACGCTTTCATTAAGCGCATAATTTAATTTTCATTATTGCTTGAAACGACAGAGTTTTGTTCTTGTTCGATTCTAGACAACAATATGCAAATGAGATAGAAATATGTGTATGTGTTTGTCCGATGTGTGTGTGTGAGTTGGTCTAGTTAGGAATTTAATCCAATCAGCAGTGGGCGTGTCCAGTTTTTGCCTTTGGTCGCCATGTGGCTTACACTTTAAAGATGAGCATTAAGCGGGTGAGGGTAACGTGCATCGGGAAACGGAAACGGAAACTCGAATCAATAAAACTGAAGAAAAAAAAATAACGGCATTTGCAACTGCGCATTATTATTAATTCAGAGTAAGTAAGAAAACCAGTCAAAAGCAAACGACGCAAAAATTTCATTAATGAATTTTTAATATGCATAACATTTTCACTCTCTTCCTCTCTGCTGCCTCTCTCTCTCTCGCCCTCTCTGCTGCCTCTCTCTCTCTCTCTATTTTAACTTGCAGCTTGGTTTTCTGTTGTTTGACTTGAGTTTTGATGAATGCACGAAATGTGCGCGGCTTTTAATCAAATTGAAAACTTAAAGCCAATGTCTTGTTTAAGATAACTGTGCTTTAATCGGATAAACAAGACTAACATATACTCTATGGGTTTGTTTCGAATTTACTTTATTTTCTGGGTTTTCCTCAATTAATGCAACAAATGTAGGACCATTTTCCTTTATACATATTTTTCTCTTTTGTAATGATAATAAAAAAGAATATATACAAATTATTCTATTATTATCGATAAGATCTTAAAGCTGCTGCCAACAATTTTCCACACCCGCTTTTTAAATCGATTATTAACTATTTACAAAACTATTGAAAACAATAGAAAACTTGTCCACTTTATCATGTCCATATTAGGTACAAAAGCTATCAAAACTTCCATTATTTTTAAAATGCTGATTTATATTTAAAAGCATTTCCCACTGACCCAAAGGCATAATTTTGTCTCGCTCTCGCTCTCCCTCTTTCTCTCCCTCTTTCTCTCTCTCTCTCTCTCTATCTCTCTCTTTCTCTCTCAACATACTAAATTGAAATGACGCAAAAAATCAACAACTTGTTAAAGCAGGCATAAATTTGTAAACTTCAGGCTCCCGTTTATTTTTTCTGTTTTTTTTTTTATACCCGTATTTTATCCGTTGTTAAACGACGCCAGACTCCGTCTGACTTTTGACTCCTCCACTTGACTCCTTGACTTGGGTTGGAGCTGCGGGTACGATAATGATGGCCATTAGAAATGTGTTGGTAATTAGGAGAAAAACGTCGGCGTCAGCAACATTTTTTCCCCTGTTGGGAATACAATTTTTATTATTTTGTTGTTGTTGTTGTTGTTTGTTGTTTGTTGCTGCCTCTGTGCTCTTATGCTAATGAGCAAAGTGAATTGTTTGTTGTTGTTTTGCTGTTGTTTGCCTGGGAATTGAGGCTGCGTTTAAAGTGTTTTGCCTCTGCCGCTTTATGACATGTTTAGACCCAAACGAACAGCACAGAAACATCGAATGTGTCCAGTGGACAGTGTCCAGTGTCCAGTGTCTCTTTGCTCATCGGCTTTCATTGATTGATGCAACAGCAGCAGCAACCTCAACAAAAACTGCCAGCAAACAACTTTATTTAAAGCGGCCTTCATGAAATATTCATGCTGCATGTTGAACAGCAAAAAACAACGCAAATAAAAGACAGCGTTGCCTGACAGGACAATGGGAATGGAGCTCACTCTCTCTCTCTCTATCTATATATCTATCTCTCTTTTTCTCTATCCTCTCCCCATCTCTCTTCACAGTCATACATTTATTGATACGTGCTACAGCTATGCTGAGCTGACATAAATACAATAGATCTTTGGATCTGTGGCCATATTTACAATTTACAACTACAATTATCATAATTTAACCATTTTTATTTATAAAACGGAAAAATGAATTAAAAATAAAATTTAAATTTAAATTGCTAAATTTATATTTTATAAAAGGAAGAAAATGAGTAAGATATCTGGGAGTATTTAATTGTAAAATTGTCCCAACATTTTTTGCATGAATTGTGGAAAACACAGAAAGAAACCAATACTAAATAATAATAATTATTCACGAGACGACTAAAATTGAATTCTCAATGATAGAAATATAGGAATCTGAATAGATTATATAAAAAAACTCAATTGTTATCATTACAAAGTTCTCGAGGAGGTTCATGCAGGAAATTGGGAAGAAGGGTCTAATAAGGGTCTAGTAATTTAACTAAGCAACATCTGATTTTAGTTTGTTCCATATGCAAATGAATGATATATTTAAAAGCTGACTAAAACATTCTAACCAGTTTCACACTTGCAAAACCCTTCTCAAAGTTAACAACTTGCTTAATTTCGGAGCACTTTGTCGAGGTGCAGAGATTAAGTTATACCAAATGATGGTCATCAATCTTGAAAGGTTTGCCAACTGGCATTTTTCTGGCTGGTTTCTAGCCTGGCTTTTAACATATTTGCCGCAACACTTATTTGGTTATTCATCGTTCCCTTTTTGTTATTTGGGCGGCATTTCAATAGTGTGGCACAACCCTTTTTAAAAGTCCCAACTGGCTCCGGCCATTTATTTGGTCAGCTTAAGATTGACCCACATTTGACCGGAGCTTAGGTTACCAATTTCATATGCGCTGTTTGCCCGATGTCCCAACTAGCCAACTGCCCGATTGGTTGCCTGTTTGCCATGTCTGCCATGTCTGCCATGTCAGCCATGTCTGTTGGCCAAGTTGCCCGTTTTTTGCCCGGCTAGTCAATTTAATGGCAGGCCACGTAGCGACCTTGCGGACCATCAGCTTTAAGCTTAGTAAAATATTCAAGCTATAAATTGACTTAAGCCAACGTAGCTGAAAACTTGCAAAGTGCACATCTACACTTGCAGCAAATAATGTGCCTAGAACTCTGAAAAAACACCTTCAATTATAATATAAAAAATAATTAATAAATAAATTAAACAAAATAAAGTTAAGTTTTACAGAAATTTTGATCAACCTGCCTTCATCTAATTTTCACTTTAAATTTCAAATAACCATCATTATTTATTCCTATAAAATCTGTATTATATCATTTTATGATGTTGATTGGCTTTTGCACAAATGATAATGACTTTGATTCACATAATTTGATAAATAGAAGAAACTGTTTGATATCTGTAGCTTTATCTTTTTTTGAATTTGTCTGCGATTATTTAAGCCAAATTTGAAAAGCATAATAATTCGCATATTGTCAACATTTAGTTAATCTAGTTAAAATAATTTCTTATACAAGAAGTTAGCTTTCCAGAGATTGTTCCTATGAAAGCTTGTGATATAGTTATGTACTGTTATGTTATGCCAAATTTAATCAAAATTCAGGGACAAGTTTGCATATGACGAATGACGAATATGGCTATATCTACTCATCTAACTGACGCAGAATGAGAATATATATAGTCTTAGCTGTTTAATAATCTCTGTAAAAACCTAAAAAAAAGTCATAAATATTTGTTCAAGTGTTGCAAACAACTTGCCACCGGCAGGTAACCAAAAATCCCATACAGACAAGGTGCAGGAAGTGTGGAGTGGTAGAAGAGAGGGGAGGGGGGTTTGAAGAAGGTTAAATGCAGTGAGACGAAGTAACATTTGACATTTTTTGAACTTTGATACACAGATAGACGCAGACTTGCAGTTGGCCATTATTGTTGCTGTTGCTGGTTTTGTTGTTGGCTAGTTGCTAGTTGCTAGTTGGTTGCTCAAAGTTTTGTGTGCAATCATGTTTTGCATTTGATTTGCAATAATTTAGTTTTTATTTACATTTTATTTTTGGCCAATTTTTGTCTTTTACATGACATTCACCCGTCAAGTGCAGGTTGTTTTCCCAGTGACAGCGCATGACTTTTACTTTAAAGTCGAAACCAAACCAAACAAAAGCCAAAGATGCAGACAAAGTTGGAAATTGAAGTTGATGCCAAATGACAACCAGTTTTTATTTCTATTTTTTTTTTTTTTTTTTTTTTGAACAGCATAAATTACGATAAGGCTTTAAGCTGTGCATTTTTACATCTGTTTTTTGCTCTTGGCCATGCAGCACAAAAAACAGACATTATCATTGGTGGTTGGCAAAAAGCTGACAACTTTTACTTGAAATGACAGTGTATTTGAGCCAATCACGATGATAGCCATAGTTACTAACAAAATACACATAGACACACCTGATGACAATGTCTCCAAGCAGCTGTTGATAGCCATTTGGATATGGGTAAATCGTTTTTTCATAGAACTCTGTTATTTGTTATGGGATAATGGCTTTTAATGATGCTAGACTGGGCCAAAGACACTTTGAATTTGCAAACAAACAAGTTATTTTATTATTGTAGGCTTCCCAAAGCACATATTATTATTATTGTTATTATTTTGACCCCAAAATCTGTGTCGAGTTGGTTTTTTTTCGTTGACAACAACTTTCCCAGGAATGTAAATCTTTTCAATATCAATTTTATTGTGGGGTTTTTCATAGCACACATTAATTTAATTATTATTATGCCTCTTCTAAGAATCTTTATGGACTTGAAGTTTCTAGTTTTCCCTGAGTTTTCCATGTGGATTTTCTCCTAATAAAGAAAACTATTTTCTTTCCATAAATATATTCAATTAACAATTTAAGGCACTTTAAAAGGTATTCAACTATAGTGTTGACTAATGCTCCAACCAATTTTGTTGCCACACCCTGCCCCTCTCCTTGCTGCACGCTGCATGCTGCACTTTGTGGAAACTCTTTACAAAATGTGGTCTTAAGAGCTTTTGTCTTGGCCACTTGGCCTCGGCCTCGGCCTCGATTTCGCTGGAGTTCAAACTTGCAGCTCACGCAAAATTAATTAACGTAGTGCCCCAAAACTTTTGCCAACCGCAATCTTTTGTCATAGTTAAATTCACCTCACCCCCCACCCATCCGCCATCCTCCATCCTCTTCCCCCCGCACCCCTTTGTGTATTGAATGCAACTTTCGCTTAAAGCTGGCGAAAAAATGTCATGCGAAAAAGGCAACGCGGAAAAGCGCCAAGAAAAAGGTCGAACAGAGGAAACAAATTCTGATACACTGAGAAAAACAACGTAGCAAACCTTGATTCAAGCATTTTTCAAAATTAAGTAGAATAACTTAAATTGACAAGTTTATTGTTCAATTTGGCTTAACAATCGCAAGGAAGGATAGGAAAATAGAGACATACATTGAGCAAAAAAATGCAGATTATTATTATTATTATTATTATTATTATTATTATTATTATTATTATTATTATTATATAAAGTTATATATATTTTATAATATATAATAACCGTTTTTAAATTTGTTGAACACTTTTCACTATTAAATTTATGCCTGATTTCAGTTACATGTTCTTTTCGCTGTGCAGTCCTTGAGCTCGGGCAGTCAGCTTCCCACCCACCCCCCTTATCCTACTTAGGCAACCCGTTTTCACTAGACCCACTTCCCACCACTCCTCCTGCCCAGCGCTCAACCCACTGTTTATCAGTCCCTTTGGTGCGTCCTGCAAACTTGTTTGCAACCGGAAAATTTCCCTTTTCACAGTCGTTCTTTGTGCACCAAAAGGAGGGACGGGGGGTGGGTGTGAAGGGCTGGAGTCTTAGCTACGTTTAACTTTAATCGCTGGCAACTGTTAGGCAAGTGACCTGTGTTTAGTTAAAGTGCACAGTTAAACGATGCCGCGACATAAATCGCTAAAACGCTTCTCGCCAAGATTAACATAGAATGCAATTGGAGCATTTCTGCAGCGTTTCATTTGTTGTGCGAAACGGGTGTGTGTTGTGTGTGTGTGTGTGTGTGTGTGTGTGTGTGTTTGTTTGTTTGTTTGCTTGCTCTCAAAATTGAATTCCCCGTTAGAGCGGAAAACAATAAACAAGCCAAGAGAAGGGGATGTGGCATGGTGCATGGGTTGTTGCAGGTGGCAAACATTGCAACGCGTTGCGCATACGCCATGTTGACGCCAGCAGTCTATAGGGTATAGGGTTGCAGAGGTACAAGTGAAGAGAGAAGAGTCTTCGGCTGCCAGTTGAACTTCCTTTTGAGCTTCTTAACTTTGACAGGCACTTTGGCTGCATTCTAAAGTTTATTTTGGGCTAATTGACTTTTCATTTGAATTTTCATTTGTCAGATCCAAACTGCTGTATTTAGATGTGCAAAAGTATGCAACAGGCAGAATGAGGCATGAACGACGAGTATACATATTAAATATATATATTCTTGATCAGCATCAAAAGTCTGTCTATATCAACAAGTCCAGCTAGAGTCTCCACAGCTCCATCGGGGGAGAAACTAGGGTCTTCATATTTTTAGCAAATTACACAGCAGTTTTTGCACCCAAAATAAACACAATTTTTGGAAAAAAGAGTATTCAGAGTGCGTTGGTATTTTTTCTGCTGAACGCTCTTGTTTTTCTTCTCTCTGTGTCTTCTTTATGCCTTTTGGCAACGTGCTTGGCCAAAACGGAAGGAAACACTTTCATTATCACTTTGGCGCTGTAAATTTATTGCGACAGTCTTTCAACGTTCGTAGGGGATTCAGCTGGAGCTGTAAAACAGGCAGTTAGGTGGGGGGAGGGGGGGGGCAGGCGAAGGGTCTGGCAAGTGGATGGCTTGAACTGAAGTCGGCAGCTTGTTGTTTCCATTAGCGTCATGTGCTGCCGACGGCCAAACAAGCAACTCTACTGTAAATCCTGCTCTTATCCTGGTGCTCTCAGTTCTGAGTTCTGAGTTCCCAGATCCCCATTCCTCATTCCCCATTCCCTGCTCATCATTCCCAATTCCCTGGCCAGAGCAGCTAAAAGCTGCACAGTGCTCGGTTCAGTTTTTCGACTTGCGACTTGCGTGGGAAATGCCCCCAAATGAGGTGAGGTTTAATGTGGCAACGAGGCAGGGAGTTGTTGAGTTGTTTCCCTTCCAAGCTGTTCCTCACTTTAAGACTTTAACAACAAATGCAAATTGTTATTTAAATAATTTTTTCATTATTTATTAAATGCTCTGAAGTGAAGTAAAATGAGAACTGCAAGAAATTCAAGTTGTTCATCAATTAAATATAAAATTAAATTCAAATTAGAGATTATTGCTTGCAACATATTATTTGTTATTATCTTTATTATACTATTATACCAAAAAGGTATAATTGTATATTGGTTTTGTGGCTTTATCGCACAACTTTATGGATACAGTCACCAATTTTGGTTGATAGGTTGTTGGCGAGGTCCTTCAAAGATCGAAATGTTCTTAAGAGAAAGATAATTGATATGTTAGTGCAAGAGAAGAAAATAGATACGGATCTGGAAGACATTTTGTTATGTTTGAAAATAATGATCATTTGTAAATAATGATAGTATTTTATGACAGGTGCTAAATATAATATAAAGCTTAACTTAGAAGAACGAAAGTAAAGATGCCCTTATGTAAAAATAAAGAAAATAATTGCATAAAATAAATTAAACTTGATCGGAAACGCGAACGTGATAAGACATCCGCCTTGAGTTGACAAAAAACCATGCGAGTCATTATCATTAAAGAATATATACATACATATATATATATATTAATATATTATATATTTATAAAAATTTAAATTAATTTATTTAGTGGTATAATAGTATTTCGCTGTCTGTTAGTTCCGACTGCAACGTTCTTTCGTGTTTTTGTATTGTTTTTTAAATAAATAATTAATCAATTTAAAATATTTTTTATACTAGTTGAACAACGAATCCGAACTGGTTTTAAAACTTTACACAAATTAGGAAAATATTGAATTTTCTGTTTTAAATGCAGTTTGAGTCTAGATGTCAAAATATGAACAAACAAAAATCGGACAAGTTTTGAAAAAGTTATGAAATTGGAAAGTTTTGTGCCAATTTTTCAGGTCGAATTTGCGGCTTTTTAAATCTGTTTTATGTTTATTTGTTTGTCACAATATGTTTGCTTAATCTCTCTTCGCTCTCTTTCCCCTCTCTCGTCTCTCTCTTCTCTATCTCCTCTCTCTCGCTCATCCATTTGGAACCCCTTTTGCACACTCTGTTTGCGATTGCTCACTTGCAAACCAAAAGCAATTTGCGCAAATTAGCCAAGGTGTTTTATGGCCATTATCATCAGCATCATCATCATCATCATCATCATCATCATTATGGTTGTAGTTGTTTTTTGGTCAAGTGAGAGGGTATGCCTTGTCTCTTTCTCTTGCCGTCTCTTTTCTGCAATCACTTTTTGCAACTCCATTTTCCCAGTGCGCTTTAATTGAGGTCTGAGCTGTAATTAAGTTGCTCTCGGCCTGGTTTGCCTGTCAGCCTGCTTGCCTCCTGCCTCCTGCCTGCTGCATGCTGCTCTAATTCTATTTTTACAGTTTAATGATGTCCTTCTAGGCTACTCCTGCGCTTCTCCAGGAAGCCTACGCCTGAACCTGCTCCTGGGCTCCAGTCAAATTGCTTCACATTATTCATGTGCAGCTGCTTTGCCTGAGCTGATGACATTGCAACAGGCCATAGTCGACTTAAAAGCCAATATTTCAACGGCTAACCAAGCAAGCCATCTCTCTCTCTCTCTCTCTCTCTCTCTCTATCTCTATCTCTCTCTTGTTGTTACACAAACACAACAGCAGCACATGCATCATGCATCATAGACATGTCCATGTTGAGGATACTAATTATGATTGTGGTGCCACTGAGCTGCCACTTGCCACTGCCACCTGCAACGTTTGCCGTGTGTACACATTTAATGTGGCTGTGTGTGTGGGAATTAATTTGTTAATGTCCCCTAATCGAGATTGACAAGCTTGCTAAAAGCATGGCGAAAATTGAAATAGGCCACAACAAATCGATTTTATGGAAATTTTTTTTGTCAAGCTTTACTTTTTCCTCATCTCATTTGCTTGAATTAAACACAAACAATATTGAAATGAGACACAGTTGAAATGGAAATTTAATTTAAAAACTTAAGCAATTTTCATAAGCAATTTCTAAGCCCATTCAAAAGGGTATATTGAAATTGTTCCAAAAGTATGTGAGATAGACAGAAGACCTAAAGGATATACATTCACTGATTAACATCAATAATCAACTCAATTTAGCTATATTTGTCTATATGTCTTTGTAAGCCAGTCCATATCAGATATCTAAGACTATATAAGCTAGATTCTTTAAATTTTGAATATAAATTTTAGTTTACCAAACGCAGATTAAGTTTAATTCAATTTACTGATATCGAATTTCGATTAAAATCGATTGCCGATAGCAATAAAAGACATATTTATTTTTATGTGTACTTTAATATATTAATTAGGTCGAATATATTTTCTTATTGCAAAAACGTCTATCAGCAAGTCAACTATTTAGTTAACTGCCAGCTATGCAGGGTATCTGCTAGTCGAGCTCTCTCTCACTTTTCTGCAAAACTTCAGCGATTTTTGTCAAGCCAAGTTTGTTCTTCAGTTCAGATTTTGTTATTAAAATCGACCCAAAAGTTCTCAGCTAGGATAATTAAAATCGAAATCAGAAGTTCTCAAGTAGGAAACATTAAATTAAATTAAAATTGCGCAAATCAATATGTGAGTGCATTAAATTATATTTTATTGATGTTTGTATTTAGCTCAGAAAAGTGCTCCAAAGTTGATTTATTGTTCTGTTTTTAGTTGTCTGCTTTTATGTTCTTTGGCTGCTGCCAGTCGACAAATCGCAAAGTGCTTGCGCCATTCAATAAAAAGTGAGCTCAGTTTAGAGTCATAAATTTGCGTCACATTCAGCTGCAGTTGCACTGCGATTGCTCTCTCTTTCCCCCCAGCCGCAACCCATTACCACAAAACACCTGTACGACCATGCCCCCCTCTAGCCTGTCTGCCCCATTTGTCACAATCTGAGAAAGGGGTTTTCGGTTTGGGGGAGTGTCTTAGAAAGCAATAGAAATAGCTGCCAGTTTATGTCACTGCCAGCTCAGTGTGCATTGCTGTTACACTGAGAAAAAAGTAGACAACATATTAACAAATTTTAACACAAACATCTTAAGTCTAGTTTGTGTTTGTTGATTGAATGACGAATCTTGAATCAAGTTCGTTATCATTCTCAGAAATGAGAATTGTTGATTTCAAATTTCAGATCTTAATTTCAATACCTAACTTAAGATTTTCTTTCTTCTTTCTTATCCTAATTATGTTTTATGGATTTTATCATTTAATCGATTCGAAGCCTTTTCTTGGCTTCTCAACGAGTAGGTTTTTCTTTCTGTGTTTTTCACAAATCTATTCAACATTTGTTACATCTAAATAGAAAATCGGATAATTTCCTTTCTTCACTTCACTTAAAATCAACTTCAATCAATTGTGTCAGCCCAAATCTTAAATGACCTCAATTCTTTAATAAAAATTGGCAGTTTTCTTTTTTGGAAGTCATTTGTTTTTCTCTATGTGTGAGAAGCAAGCTTCCCTCAGCTCCTCTTCCCTCTTCTCTGCTGCTCTTCATATGCAAATCCTTACGTGAGTCTCTGCGCCAACTACGTGTCCTGTCGTTGGCACGTTGCTTCCTTCGTTCCCAGTTAAACCTCAACCTCATCCACATCCTCATCCTCATCCTCATCTTCATCCGCATTCGCATCCGTCGCGACTTATTTACTGTTTTTCAAATTGCGCTTCGCAACTTTTGCCTGCCAACTTTTTGCTTTTTTTGGCAGTTTTTTTTTTGGCAGTGTTATGTGTGTGATTATGTGTGTGTTTTGTGTGTGTGCTATTTATTTCCCTGGCTTCCGTTATCCTCGACAGCATGTGTTTATGGTTTCTTAATTGTCTGTTTTCCAAAGTTGGGTTTTGCAACATTTTTTTGATGGCTTTGCCAATTAGAGTGTGTTTAATGCGATTGCTTTTTGTTCTATACATATTTATATATCAACAAATTAACATATATTTATGTATATATGTATGTGTACTTAATGATAATTAACTATTGGAATATGTCAGCCAATTGAGACATTGATGGACATGATTGACTTCTTTCACTGGCATTGCTTTCAATGTGTTTAATTTTTATTGATTTTCATCTCCATTGAAATGTTTTAATGTTTTATGCACACATAAGCTTAACGCTTTTTTCACGCCCAATTAGCCCGATTAATTGGCCAGTCAATCAATCGAATTGATAAAGCGAAAGTTTGCATGTGATTGGTAATCATAAATGAAAAACGACTGATTTTGTGGAAAATTTAATCAATGTGTGGATAAATATATATATGTATATGTATATACTGACAGTCGGTGGAAAGTAGAGATGGATGACAACGATATAATCCAATTCACCGATAACTTAAAATCATGCTATGTTATCGAAATCATTGATATGTTATCGAAACACACATTTTGAACTCAGTAAACTGCTCAAAGCATAACTTTATTAGATAAAATTATTCTTTAACCATCTTCTTTATAATTTATCGTGTATATATTAATAATACTAACTGCTGCTTTAACACTTGTAACAGAGTATGTCGCAGTCGGTTACAGCCGACATGCTTAAATTTTAATATATTTTGAATCTTATCTTGATAACAAAGTTTACTGCAGTCATTTTAGCAAAAAAATATATTAAAATCAATAAATGGCAATGCGGCATTAACTAGACTCTTATTGCCAGGCAAGACAAACTTTTAATACACACACACACACACTCGCATACACACACACACACTCTGTGGCAGTCAGAAGTTGTGTGAATGGGAAATTTGTTGGCGAAAATTTGCCTGCGCACAAAAGTATGCTACGATTTCTTGTTTGGTTTTGTGTGTGTGCGTCTGACAGAGATTGTGGTTGTGTTAGTGTATGTGTGTGTGTGTGTGTGTGTGTGTGTGTGTGTGTGTGTTTGAGTGTGTGTGTGGCAAATCTAATTGGATTTGTGCACGTTGAATGAACAGAACACTAAAAGTATTTTATATTGTTATTGCACTTGAGCATTGCCAGAAAGGTCTCTCGCAATGATTTCAATGATTTCGCTGCTCAGCTGCTGTTGATGGCTCCTTCTTCCTCTTCTTTGCTGTTGCGGCTGCTGTTGTTGTTGTTGTTGTTGTTGTAGATTTTATTGCTTTTGCTACACTCCATTGACAGCAATTGGTAGCAGTGCAACATGAATAACAGCAACTACTCGTGAAATACCTTCAAATTGAGCTTGAGCGACTGAAGCATACTCCTCTCATAAGGATTCATTTTACAGTGGTTGCAAAACTGTATCACATGCTTTCAGAACTATCTTAGTTAAAGTAAATTTTAAATTGAATATAAATAGCAAATTTGAATTGAATGCACTAAATATGTAGATAATTTTTTAAGCATTTTTGCTTAAGTCTTTAAAGAAAGTACTTTTTATAAACTTTGAACTAAATATATACATCCAACAAATTTGGGAAATATAAAGTGAAACTTTTATAACTAACAAACGCAACATTAGAGTATTTCCGGTATGTTATGTGTGAATCTTTCGGTAATGTTTTTGTGAGGCTAACAAATTTTGTTCGTTCTTCGTTTCCTCATAATATGTAGAAAAATAAATCAAAATGTTGAATTTCGGTTACGTTTCTGAATTTCTATCGGTAAAGTCGCGGTTCCGTTTCCGGTTCCGGCTTCACATTTTGTATAGAGACTCTTGTTGGTGTAGAATTTTGACAATTGATTTATTGTATAAACAAAACATTTTGATACTAAATTATATTTAATTCAATTTTAAACATTATTTTATATATGTAAATTTCTTTGTTGTTATAAATAATGTTTCAATTTAATTTAATAATGAATGTTTTAATCTATCTAATTAATTGCCAACAATATTGATAAATCAATTTAATTGATTTATTTAAATGCCTTGCAACTAAAAGAACATTTTTGATTTTCGTAAACTAAATAAGCAATCTTACTAAATTTTATTGAATTCCTTTTGAAATTGTATATTTTTTAATTTTCTTTTTTTAATCGTAGTGCTACAAATTTGGTAAATAAAATGAGCTTAAAAATAAAAGTGAGCATCTAAATATTAATTACTGATTATTAACAGTATTCAAAAGATTCATTAACTGATATGCTTTATGCCTATGTCTTGCGTCTGACATATAAAGTTATTCAAATTACATATAGCCGATATACCCCACTCGATAATGTCGTAGAACAGAGCATACAAAACGACAGCGGAGAAATATTGTTGCATTAAGCATTTGTTATGGGCGGGCAGACAGGGAAAAAAGCAATCTTGGAGGCGCTGCGGCTGCAATTAGGTGCAAAAACACGTACCGAAACCTTGTTGATTTGCCCCACAGCCCCTTGGCCCCTCAGTGTGAGGGGGGATGTGATAGAAAACACACGAAGAGCACAGTCTGTTGGCCTGGCCGAGAGGCAAATACCTTTAATGAGACGGAAAGCGGGCGCCAATCGCTGCAATTAAAATTAATTACAGTATTTGTCAGTTAACTGGCCACCAAATGCGTTCATTCAGCTCATTCACAAGCAGCTGCAACGGTAGGAGACGAGTAGGGGGTGTTGCAAGGTGCGTTGCATTGATTGCAATCGCGATCGTTAATTAAATGTCGAAAGGAATGTTGTTGTTGTTGATGTTGTTGCCACAGCTGCTGCTGCTGCGTAAAGATCAGCCAGCTGGGATAAGGCCAAGTTTATAAGTTTGTTGCAAGTTGCAGTTGCTGTTATTGCCCCAACTGCTATGGCTATTTATAGTCACGGCTGGCTTCGCTGCACGCAACGCAACACGATTTTTTTTGTTGTTGTTTTGTTTTGTTTTTGTTTTTTTTTTTTGTTTTGAAGCGCGCTTTTTATTATCGCCCTTGATCTTGGCTAAATCGAAATCGCCTGCATTGCGTGAAGTGTTGCAAATGAGTTTTTTCCGTTCGCTGGTGGGGCGTGCATTGCATTTTGCAATTGGCCAGCAAATTGGAAGCAGCCAAATCGGCAAGTAGAAGTAGAAATCGAGGCAGCTGTGGCCTCAACAGGCCCTCATTCTTGCCACATATTTTATTATCTATGAGCGAGTATGTTTTTGGAGTTGGGAACTGTTTTTTTTTAGCAATCTGATGGCTGACTAATGTTATCGATAAGTTATCGCTTTGAAGGAAAATGGGATATACGAGTTACATTCGATTTTAATACAGCAAGTGGCATATAACCGCAACAAAAATAACTTCGATTATATATCGATATTTTATCGATGCAACTTTATTTTTTGTAATTTTTATTGAATGATGTGATGTGAAATAGTCAGTTATAGTTAAGTTATCGTTATCGAATTAAAATCGGATATACGAGTGGCATTCGACTTGATAATAGCACAAAACCCTCAATTGTTGAGACATCGATAAGTGTGAGAATTTTCTTAAATAAGAGTGAATTTGTCATTAAAATACATTCGAACTTATCGATATCTAAACGATACAGGCTTTAACAATACTTGTGGTTTTGAATACTTACAATTTAAATGAATATAATTTAATATCATGAATGAATTTCATTCATTTCATTCAAACCACAAAACCAATTTCAATTCTCGAACCCATTCAACTTTTATGAAATTGAAACTCGCCTAATTGAAAAACCCGAATTGACTTGACCCAAATGAAGTTGAAGCTGAAGATGCAGAAGCCAAACCAAAAAGAGTTAACAAATACCCTCCGTCCCCTTCCCCTCCCCCGCTTTCTGAGGTTTTTACGAAAAACTAATGAAAACGCTGGTGAAACTCTTGTCAAACCAGGTTTCACTTGCCAACTTGGCCAAATTGAGCTGAGGAACATCTTCATTTCCACGTTGGAGTCGCGAATTTAGTAAACGCTCCAAGACAATGCAATGAACAAATGTCTCCAAGGCAACGGCAGGGGAAGGGGGGTTTGGCTATAGAGAGAGGGGTACCTTTGCAAATAAGTGGGAAGAACTTCTGCATAGGAAAGAAACTCGGAAGTTTTTCAATAGACGGCAGCAAACAGCGCCAAACTTTGCGCTCGTTTTCAGCCAAGCTGCCACAGAAGTGAAAAACCAGAATGGAAAACCAAATAACGGCAAATCGAATTTTAAATACCCTTGCAGAAATATTGTAATAATTAATACAAATTGTAAATTAAAGCAATCGAAGGATTCATTGTATTATTGGAAACTATTTGGATCTGTATAAATAAATAAGAATTGATAGCCAATTTAGAGTAGCCTCTCTTTGTGAGGGTATATTTTGCGAACTTTTCTCCACGGAGACTCAACTCAAGATTGCTTCCAATGAAAATGCAAACAAATAAATGAAAAGTGCAACTATTGGTTTTTGTGGAGGTGGGGAACGGGAAGGGCGAGCATCGGGATTGGCTGGAAAGCATCGGAAATTGATGCAATTCGAGTGCAGGTTTTGATGGCCTCGAAAATTGTCAATTTGTTGCCGGTTGAGGCAATTGGCCAATTGACCAAAGGGGCAAATGGGCAACTCGGCAAGTGTTAAAATCGAAATCGATTTAAAAATATTATGTGAAAAGTAAAGAGGAAAGGGATAGAGAAAGATATGAGAATGATATAAAGATACGACAGGGAAATTTAAGAGATGACAGAGATTTAGATACGAGAGAGATAGAGATCAGAGAGTGAAATGAGAGATGTGAGGGAGATATAAAGAGGGAGAGAAAGAGAGTACAGTATATGTATAGAGGTGTATCTGAGAGAGAGAGACAATATGAGATGAGATGAGAAAAATATAAAAATAGGAGACAAAAAAGAGATGAGAAAGAGCGTAAAAAGTATGAGGTAGATAGATTTAGACCGATATATATATCAATAGAGGCAGACAGAGAGAGGGTGACACTGCGAGAGAGTAATACAGAGCGGGCAAGAGAGAGATAAAGGCAGATATAGAGAGAGAGAGAGAGAGATTAGCTTAGTTCTAAATTTCATTTAGTTGTTCTAAATTGCACTTACCTTTAATTCTCATTTAGCTTTAAATCTCATTTAGCCTTTAATTGTATTCAGCCTTAAAATGCATTTAGCTTTAAATTGCAGGCAGCTTTAAATTGCAGTCAGCTTTAAATTGCATTCATCTCTAAAATGCATTCAGCTTTAAATTGCATTTAGCTTTAAAAGCGATTTGTTCCCTTCTTATTTGTTCTTTAAGTGCCATTTTGCTATTTTTAACTACCGTTTTGCAAATGGGACTTATGCTAAAAAAAAATAAGCTCGTTTAATGCCCTCATCACATTTATTCACAAGAACAATTAAATAATTACGATAAAAGACCTTTTTATTGTTGAGTTGAACCAGACATTTTGAGTTCATATTTATAAATTAAATTGTTTAAACAATTGTTTTGCATATAAAACAGATGGACACACTTTTGAGGAAATATTTGCGCGCTATTTTTGTCATCTTTTGCAACACAACACAACAACAACAATAACAATAAAGAATGCAAATCAGCCACGTGCAAAACTGCAGCGTCAAGTGCTGCTCAGTTGCAACATGTTCGTAGCCGGCTACGAGCAAGTGTTGCTTGACGTTGCATGTTGCGTCAGTGTTGAGCAGCCGCTGGTGAGCCTGGTTCGAGTTGTACTTGACAGCAAGTGCTACACGTGCAAGAGAGAGAGAGAGAGAGAGAGAGACCACGTGAGAGAGAGATAGAGAGAGGATATTTAGAGAACGAAAAAGAAGGAATATACAGCAAAAGTTATCAATTTGAATGACTTAACTTTTATTATATATATAACTATGATACCATTTCTTTTGTGACTTACGGGTGCCACTTTATGCACCGATATAATGAAATTTTTTTATAATGATTCGAATTCGTATTTTTAGCCAATGCGGGTTGGATTCGTCGAGCGACATTTCAGCTGGAATTTGTTGGAGTTTTTATCGTCCAACCATGTTTATCACATCGAACACGAACACATCGAACGTGTTGTAGCAGCATGCTTGTGCGTGGCGTTGCCAACCATCGGTTTTAGCCGGCTAACTGCTGCTGCCGCTGCCGCTGCGAACCGTTTCATTACGTTTCATTTCAGTCTATTGTTGGCCGTTGAAACCGTTGGAAGTGTGGTGTGCTGCGCGCACTTTGCATTTCTTCGCCAAATTTCTTCGCTTTGCACGACATAACGGACAAAATTGTCACACGCACACAGGTGTAATTCTGTCTCTGTGTGTGTGCGTGTTTCGTTACGGGCGCGCGTGACTGTGTGCGTGTGTTGGGTGTGCGAGCGCGTGAAAATACAACAACAACGAGAAGAAGAAGCACAAATCACAGTCAGCTGTGAAATTTGTGTGTGTTTGTGCATGTGTGTGTGTGTGCTTGAAAATTAAATGCAAATTGTATATCACAAAAATAATAATCTAAGCATAAATTACAAATGAATAGCGTACATATTAAAATACAGCAACAACAAGTTTAGCACATTTTCTCATAGATGTCAAATTAAAAAAAAAAAACGTTGGCGCGTTGTCAGTGTTGATTAATGTTAATGGATCTTATGCAGTCTTGTATAATTAAGTTTCGTATAGTGCAAATCGCGACGCGTTTACCGTTCCTTCCTTTTTGACAGCAAAATCAAAGCAGCAACGCCGGCACCGACGCAAGCAGCAGCGGTGGAGTGAGCGAGAGGTAAGTCAAACTGCCACGCGACCAAAAGGAGCCAAGCAACAGACAAACAGACAGAAAGACAGACGGACAGACATGTCTGATGCGCATCGAAACGGTTGGCATAGAACCCAACAACAGCAACAACAACACAGGCGGCACCTGCTGCTGTCATTTTTGTTGTTGTTGTCTGCTTCGCTTTGCCGCTTGCTCCGTTAACTCGCGCTGACATTTACAACACTGCAACACCCTCCCCCTCCACTGTCTGTCTATCTTCTTCTTCTTTGCTTTGTTTTTTTTTGGCGTGCATTGACATTGCTTTTTTTTGCAATTGCTTTTGGTTTTTGTTTGCAAATTTTACTGGGCGCTTCCTTGACTTTGTCTGGTTTTGTTTTTGTTGGGTTTCTCTTTTGGGCCGGCAACAACGAACAAAAAATCAATAAATTTGCTTTGATTTTTTTTTTTGGTTTGTTTTGGTTTGGTTTTTGCTTAGCGGCTGGTTGCGTTTGGTTTTCCATTTGTATTGCTTTTGTTTTCGCCATGGCAGCAGCAGCTACCCTTTTTAAACGCAACCCTGTCTTACTACCTCTCTTTCTTTTTATTCACCCTCTCTCTCTTTCTCTTTCTCTCCGTCTGTGTTTTGTTTTTGCCGGTTTTGTTTTGCGTGCTTTCGACAATTTTTGCCATTTCTGAAAACTGGCCTAATTTTTTTTTTTATTAATTAACACGGAGCAAATTTATAAGAGAAATTCCGTTAAATGACCCAGTTTTATAAGAGAGAAACAGGGGACGAGAAAGGGGGATAGTTTAGCTAGTTGCTGCTATAAAAATATTTATGTGATATTTCCGTTAGTAATCAAATCTAATTTTATAATACGCTAATTAGACTACATTTTTTTTAATCTGCATAGTTAAATTTGGCTTAAACTGGAATGTGATCGGAGCAGGTTAATGAATAGTTCATAGTTGGGTTCAAATGGCGAGTTCATTGAACGTTTCTCAAAATTCATATATTTTCTTATAAAACGAAAAAATTATTATTGATGAAAAATAACATTTGACGTAATTAACTCTGTTTTGCGATGTACGATGTTTTAATTAGTTGGTAACTTGGTCAAACAAATATTGATTTAAGTAGTGAGCGTAAATTGTCTGTGTTGATAGAGAAAAGAGACAGAAAAAGAGATATAGAAATTAGAAAAGCGTCAAATCTTGTTTATTTTCACAAACTGGTTTTCTGTTTTGAAATTCGTTTGGCTTTCGTTCTTCGCTTTTTGTGACGTTTTGTTATTAATTAAAACATATTTGAAATAAATTCACTTGACTGGAGTACTTTGTGACATTTTTAGGCCCCTTTTCTTTTTGAGTTTTATTTTATTACTCTATTTTCTATACTCAAATTTTTTTTTTTTTTAATTTTAACTCCATTGAGTTTTTTATGCATTTACATTTATATTCGTCTTCTTTGTTAACCAAATTATTTTGAGTACCTCATAACTGGGATATTCTGCAAATTTCATTCTTTATGTCTGTTTTTCGTCTCTTTTTACCCCATTTACTTACTCTGAGTGCCTTTGGGGACTTTTGGCGCCCCCTTCACAATTTTGCATAGCTTTTGTCTGATTTTCACTTGCTGCTGCTGTTGCTGAAACCTGTCCAAACCTGGCCAATTCATATGCCAACAAGTAAAAGTGGCTTCGCCCATGACTTGATTTATGTCTCTTTTTTTCAACAGCAGCAGCAGTTGTAGCTACTCTTTTATTAGTTTTTAAATCTACTTAAAATTATGGGGTGCTGAATAAGAATTAAGTAACTGGCGAATTGAAATAAATTATAGTCAGACATATTATTTCTACTGTACAAAATTCATTACAATTTATTTACGTAGATTTTATTAACCCAAACATATTTTCCTGTAGATTAACAAAACTAATATTAACAAATCTTGTAACTTCTTTCAGGGTATCTACTAGTCTATATTTATAAACAAAGCAATTAAAGCTGCTCTTTCGTTAATAATTTTATCATATTTTATTTATTAATATTAACGTTCAACATTCGCTTAATTTTCGTACACTTGAAAAACGGGTTTCATGCTTCTTGTCTAGGCTTCAAATTCCGATGGGGTTTCCAATGTGGGGTGGGGAGACGTGGCGGGGGATTCAGGGGTGTTCCGATGGGGTTTCGCTGCCCGCCTTTGGGTTTCGAACTGATCGTTAAGAAGGCGGCGGCTTATTAAATTTAATTATAAATGTCGGCCAAAAAACATAGAAGAAGTATAGGTATCCACCAAGGGAAAGGAGCAGGGGTTGCTCTGCAGGGGGGTTCTGCAGGGGGTAGGTTGATCGGTCCATGTTAGCGATTAAAAGTTAAATCTGTTGCCATTTATATTCATTTACATAGACTGTTATGAACCCTCTCCTCCTCTCCTCTTCACTTCCACTTACATTACCTTCTTAACATTTATTTATGTATATGTGTGTGTGTGTGAAATGTAACTGCATTTTGCGTTAATCTCTCCTCATTCAATTAATACTTTGGCACGTTCCGAACAGCTGCTTAAAATGCAATCAGCAAAAAACAACGGAAAAAAACACCTTTCAATTAAAGCGATTCGAGTATTTTAATCATTTCTTGCATTTTTGCTTCTTTTTCACGTTTTGCAACGCGATCGAGAGGAATTCGCACACACACATAGGTATACTATATACATACATATGTATGTGTGTACATATATATATGTCATTTATTTCATTTTGTTAACTTCTTCTTCTGTGCTGCTGCTGTAATCTAATGTTGTCCCCAAATATGCTGAGCACGTCTCTGTCTGTGTTTCTCTCTACTTTTCTCTCTCTCTCTCTCTTTATGTAACTGTAGTTGGCAGCTGGCTAAGACAGAAGCTCACTCGAGACTTTTAGCCCAAAACACAAACTGCAACTGACACTAGTTTGATTTAAGAGTTGAGGTGGGGTGGATGTGCTCAAGAGGGGGGAGGGAGGGGGATGTGGGAATGTGGCTTCAGTTACGGGGCACGTCTCAGTGTCCAATTCCGATTGTAAGTTGTTTATGCAAAGCTTAACCTCCCACAACCCCAGCCTGGTGTCCGTTTTGTATTCTATTGTGCAAGAACCTTGTGTAACCAAAGGAGGGACCATTTTGTTGGTGAGGAGCAGAATGGGTTGATTGCGTGGTGGAGCTTGTAACGGCTTAAAGGAGACAGGAGAAAGTATATATTTATGTATGTTCTTTAACAGCAGCAACAGCAGAGTCGTTAGCCACGTCTGTTATCAAATTAAGATACAGGGCGGTTGGAAAAGGTATCTTAACTTTGTCGTGTCTATAAAAGTCTTTCTTTCTAGCTGGTTTTTTCTTAGTTGTGTACTGCACAAAAGTGTGTGAATAGATAAATAGATGTTAGTCATATATGATAAACTCTACTTTTCCCATATCCGTTCAAGTATCGATCTTAAGTCAGACGTTTAACAAACCTAATCGGATGTATATTTAATTTTAGCTAATGACACTTTCTATGATACAATTTCTTAGACTTTATAATTGAATTTAAGGTCCGACTTGAATTAAAAAGCCTCGTTTCCACACCAATTAGTCAACTTTCCCGCCCAACACTTAAAATATGTCGAGAGAGAAGAAATAAAGAAGCCTATCGTGTGCCTAATTGTGGTTTATTTTTTTTCCGGTTTTTTTCTTCCTATTTCTTTGAGTTGGCATCTTATCATTTCAACGGCAGCAAATGATGGCAATTAATACTTAAATGGCCAACTCTTTTGGCCATAAATTGCCGCTCAGTGTCTTTGGGCTTTTGTGTGTGTGCGTTTTAATTACAAGTTGAGCAGCAAACTAAGTTGAGTCCAACTAAAATGCGAAAGATGAGCAAATGTATGAGAGAAGTGAGAAGAGCAGCGAAGAGAAGCGAGGGATGAGAAGAGCAGATATATGAATCAAGAAGGGGAGCGAGAAGAGCAGGGAAGAGAAGATAAAATAGATTATATAATAGCTAAGAAGACAAGAGAAGAGAAGTGAGAAGAGCAGTGGAGTAGCGAGAAGAGAAGCGAGCAGAGCAGAGAAGTGAGAAATATTTGAGTTAGCCAACAAAAGACTGACCAAATAAACCAAGTGGAAATCCCGAAAGCGGCCGCAGATAATTGCCAAGATAAGGAGAGGCGGAAGGTGAAGACGAAGGTGCCATGTGTGTGTGTGTGTGTGTGTGTGTGTGTGTGTGTGTGTGTGTAGGTAGCAGAAGGATCTACAAATGCAATGACAAGACAAATGTTGCTACAACCTGCCACAAGCTACAAGTGAGCGACAAACAAACAAACAAACAAACAGCATTACAACAAGAATTGGCAACATGCTGCGCTTACTTGTTGTTAATGTCAATTGTGCTTGTTGTTGTTGCAAGAATTCGTTGGTTAACCAATTCGAAAGCAATTTCTGTTGCCTCGGTGCAGCGGGTGGGCAGCCAAGAATAGCAAGAAGAGGCAGCTGAGGAAGAGGAAGATGTGAATGCTGCTGGTGGGGAGGCAGACAGACGGACAGACGGACGGACGGACAGAGGCATTTGCATTTGCATAACTAGCAGCCTGCGGGCACAAAATAGGCCTCCATTAAATGTTTGTATATACATATATATAACATATATATATATATATAAATATATATATATTTCGTTGACTTTACACTCGAAGAAAAATGCAGCTTAATTCAATTTTGATTTGAGCAATATAAATTTGATATACTTTACCAATATTTTCAATAAGTAAAAGAAAATGTCAAAATTTATTCTTAATAAAATCACGAAATTCTGTAAACAATTTGGTTCATAATTTAAGCACTTAAATATTTCATTCAATCTTATTTAGTTTACTTTTAAGATAAATAATTAAAAGTAATTCTCGAATTCTCTCGAGTTGACAATTAAAGTCAAATAAAAAATAAAAATAACAAAATTAGCAACTTAATTTCTTATTTCAATTAAGTTTAGCCTTGCTTTAAGCTGAGCTCCGCATGTATTTAAGAACATGAGCAAATAATAAATAAAATAAATAATAATATTAACAACGACAATTAATCAAGTTGATTTAAGAACGGAAGTGTTTTTTACAATGAGATCAATCTTTATCTTTTTTCAACTTTGGATGAGGTTTTGTTTTATTTGTAAATGCTTAATTTATTCCAAAACTCAAAATGCTCAAAAATTGAATATAAATTTTGATTTCGCCGTTCAAGGATTTCTCAAATATTGTATATTTTTCCGAGTGTATATATGTATGTGTCTATAATGTACATAAACATGTGCAGAGCTGTGTAATCGTTTAAGATACATGTGTATATATGTATGCATGTGTTTGTGTTGTCTGTGTGTGTGTGTTTTGTATGTGTGTGTGTTTATAAGAGCCAAGTTCGGTTTGGGCTCAACGCTGGCTTAGAAGGCGAGTGAAGACGAGTTCATTGAATTCTTTGCTGCTTTATTCGCCAAACTCGTAAATTTTCAACCAAATACACATAAAATTCAAACCAAACTGGTTCTTGCAACAAACCACAAGAACAACAAACAACAACAACAACATCAAATTATAAGAGACCATCGCCATATAGTCTTTGACTCTCTTCAAATTTTTTTTTAGGGTTTTTTCTTTTTTTGAGTCTGCACCATTTTTGATAATGTTTTTTTTTTTTTTTTTTTTGGAATGCGGCAGTCATCTTCAAGCTTCGATTTCAGCATCGACTGCAACTGCAACTGAAACTGAAACTTTTTATGTCTCTTTGGCATTACAAAGCGAATAAAAAAAAACACTTGAAATGTCGGCCAAGAGACATCATCAGCAACAAAGGAGCACATCAAGTGCATAATACAGTCATTGCTCGCAATAAAGAACTTTTCACTTTAATTTTAAATTCAATGAACTGAAAATTAAATGGGTTGAAACTCTGTGAGCTGAAATCGAATGATGAAAAATGTTAGAATAATTTCACAGTAGATCATAATTGAAATATTCAGATTTTTATTGATTTATTTTACTTGATTAGAAATAAAAATCATTTTCAAATGGAAATATAAATTAAAAATAATTTCGTTACAGTTAAAAGCTTATTCATATTAATTCTGCTTGTGGTTGCTTGCAGAAAGGAAAGCAATTTTTAAATAATCATGGAAAAATATTCACATTAGCTAAAAAATTAAATATTTATTGATTTTTAGTGGCATTTTTTCTATGGTGAAAAATGCTAAAAAGCCTCTCCAAAATACTAGAAATCGCAACAATCGCATAATTCTAATTTTTAAACTTCAAAATTCATTTTACAAAATAATTAGCTAACATATTTTAATTTCTACTGGTTTCGCTTATATTGGGTGTGCACTGTAATTGACAGGCAGCCTTTGAGCAGTGCAGTTTTCACTTTGGCTCTACGCCGGATTCGCTGCGGCTACTTTGATTAAGTAGCTTTACGTCTTTCATATCTGCTGCTGTCGAAGTGTGTTTCTGTGTGTGTGTGTGTGTGTGCGTGTGTATGTATGTATGTATGTGTAGCTCTTCTTCTACTTTGTCTTCTTCTTCGTCTGCTTGTTGAGATTGCAGTTTTGTGGTGAAAGCGCAACGCATTTGGCTTATGGCCTATGTCCATAAACTGAACTCAACTCGACTCGACTCGACTCAACTCGAATCGACTCCAGTCGAACGACCCACATCCAGTTTTCGGATATGAGAACCAGCTGCACCTTATCAGATCTCTTATTAAGTGTTGGTCTTTTACCGCCTGTGACACACACACACACACACACACACACGCAGAGACACACACAAAAGTGTCTCAAAGTAAGTAGCTCAAATATTTGGACCATTTCATTTACTAATTGAACCCATCAAGCATCAGCACGAGACTGCGAGATTCGAGCTACGCCTAATCACTGTGTGGGCTCAAAACAAATATGGAAATCCAACAACAAAAACAACAACAATAAACACACACAGCAAACAAACATAGACAGACATTGAGATGAGACCAAGACGTAGTTGGCCCAAAACACTGCCAAAAAAAAAAAAAAAAACAAAAAGTTAGATTAAACAAAAGATGCGATAAGTATCTCGGTGGCTACAGCTCACTGAGTGGCTCAAGAAGACAGCTCAATTGTTGTGGCCACGGAGGGATCATCATCAGCGACAACTTCTTTTTCTGCTCTCTTCTCTTCTCTTCTCCCTTTTGCTACCTGTCATACTGAAGATTTATAGACCTACACTTGGCCAAATATGTACGGAAATTAACAGTTTTTATGACAGAATTTGCTTAATGTTCGACTGTTTTGGCTTTGGCTAAATAAGATTTGCATTTCCGTTTTAAAATGTTGTTAATTTTCATCAAGATCTTATTACTTGTACTTAAATGATTTAATCTATTTGGTTTTCAAATCATTACAAGAACTTTGTGCTTGATACAATTCTAACTGTTTTCTATTAATCCAATTTTAATTATAAATCAAGTCTATTTCGTTAGTTCACGTGCTTTTTTTGAGCAGTGTAAACCTGAGAAGACAACGAAAAATAAAATAAAATAATATAAATAATCCCATTTAAAGATAATCAAATATCATTAATACAATTATTTCAAGCAGCTGCTTGCTTAAATCAACTTGTTTACTTGTGGTAAGATATTCAGTGCTTAATTCACCTGTTTTTTCGCTGAGTGTATTTTTTTTTTAAATGTTTGCTTAGGTTGGGCAAGTCATCAATCAAAAGTTGAAGATTTAAAAAGACACGAACGAATTGTGTTGATTTTTTTTAGCGGAAATGAATTCAAGCTCAACTTTAAATGTAATTACGCACGCAGTTATGAAAGCTACAAAAACAGATAAAGATACAGATCAAGATAAAGATTGAGATACATTCATAACTGATGACGCACAAACTCGTTGCACACGCCCAAATGCTGGCTGACCAGCAGCAGCAGCAGCAGCAGCAGCAGCAGCAAAAGCAGCAGCCGCATAATGACCTTGTAACTCAACTGTCAACTGTCAACAGTCAACAGTCAACAACACACGCACCAAACAACAACAACAACAACAACAAAGGACAACAAACAACGGACAACAAACAACGGACAACAACAACAAACACAAATCATAGCTAGCCACAATTTATTGTACTTGGTATCGTTTGTTGGCCATAAATTGGAGCGCCTGGCACATGTCAAGCAGCCAAAAGCAAAAGACAGTCAGCTCTCCAAGCTTCAAGCACACAAGAATGTTGACCAAATGCGGCTAAAAGGGATATCGACTATATACGAATGTATATATGTATATATATATATATATATATATATATATATATAGATATGCATGCTTAAAAATTGACCAGTTGACAAAAGTGCAAAAGTATTTTTGTGCCTTGACAGTTTATTTTTAATTAGACCAATCAAAAATTGATTATTGCCAAACAAGGGCAGCTTAAAATGCTGAATTTGTAATGTTTTAAAGGAGACGTCTCCAACCAGACAAAGTTTATATATATATATATATATATATATATATATTATTTATCAGTATTGTTAAACGAGTCGTCTTGTATATATGTCGCATATAAAGGAACAATCCTTGTATGATTAACGTTTTTGTGTATCATGTTATCAGTATTAAAACTCCCAAAATATGCATTTTAATATTTTATTATTACGCTTAACATTTTTACATATTTATTCTGCGAGTTTATAAAGTTTAATATGAATATTTCAAATATTGACAAGTAGAATTTGGCTTTTCATATTTAAGTTTTAGATTTAGTTAACTTCAGTTTAATATTGCTTTTTCCTCTACGCATTTTTTCTTGGTCTTTCTTAACTCTGATATTATATTACTTATGGCTTATCTAAACACAGTAAACCTAGTTTTTTCCACATTTTTCATATCTTTATACACCTTAATATCTATGTTGACTATCTCTACTGGGTACATTCTTAAAACTCATTACTGGCAACTTGAAACTGACATCCATCAAATGCCACATTCACCCCTTAAACTGGCACCTCGACTCTGCGTCACTAATTGCTAATGACTAATTGCATAGCACCGAATCCAACCAATCTTATCCCGAAAACATTCTTTAATTATTTGATATTCAACTCACGTCCAAGAAAAGAATCCACGTGTTGTGTGTGTTCCAAGTGTGAGATTAAAAGAGCTCAAACATTGAGACTTGAGTTGTTTCTCGCGTCTCCACTTGTTGCGATTGCCAGCGGGTGATAAGGCACAGGAGTAGTAGCCGGAAGGGGGGTGGGGGTGGTGTTGGTGTTGGTGTTGGAAGTGGAAGAGGAAACGATGCTGTTTCCCCTATTTCGTGTTGTGCCTTGGGTCAGTTTTGAGTGCTTGGCTTGGCTGGGCAGCTACGGGGAGTGCATAAAAAGTGCTTATCGCGTTGTATTTTTTTTTTTTTTTTTTTTTGTACTGTTTTCGCGGCGGGGGCTCATGAAAATTGAGGCAAAAGCTGGTTGAGAGAGCTCGACCTGGAGATACCCTGTAAGGAAATGTAAAGCTTAAGTTTTGGATTATAACAATCTATGTTCCTCATAAAATATAATAATTATATATATAAAAGTTGATCAGTTGATTAATATGTCTGTCACATATCAATTGGAAAGCTAAATGTTAAGAATAATATTTTTATTTATATCGTTAATCGGTTTATATTGGTTGCATTTATCGATAAGGTGAAATAAACTCAAAAGTGTGTTTTGGCAAGCAAAAATTTAAATGTGTATCTTTGATAATTTTTTTCTAAATACAAATAGACAGATAAATCGGTTTGTTTGTTGATGCTGATCAGTAATATATATATATACCTTAGTAGGTCGGAGTTGCTTCTTTCTGTTTGTTGTATAACTTAAGCACAATTTAATCAAACCCACTTTTACCCGTATCCATTCGGTTCTCGGCATAACAAAAACCCGACAAATACACATAGTTGGTGCTATATTTAACAACACACCCACACACACACACTCACACTCACACACATAATGCGACTTCCTTGATTTATATATTTTTCTTTTTCTTGTTTATTTATTCTTTTTTTTTTTTGGATAAGGGTAAGCATTGAATAATACAATGGGGCAGCAACCAGAAACAAGACGAAGCATCTTAACAAGTTATGAATTGCGAGAGAGCAACTTCAGTTGAAGTTTAGATGTGTGTGTGAAGTTGAAAATTAGTTTTTCTTGTTATCAGAGAGAGACACAAGCAGCAGAAGAAGAAGAAGAAGAAGCACAAATTGTAAGGCCAACTATTCTTTGTTTGTTCTTGGTTTTGTTGTTGTTGGTTTCTGTTGATTGTTGCGATAGCCTCAACTTGTCAGTTAGTTAGTTAGTTTTGCCTGAAATAGTTTAAGTGCCACTTGTGCATAACTTGCATATTTTGTATAATTGTATTTTCTCATTAATTGCAATCGGGTTTTTTTTTGTGTCTACAAAATATGAATTCATGAGGGCCGCAAATAAAAAAATGAAAATCTATGACGTGAACTAACCTTCAGCCACAAATCAACGTTGCCAGACAACATCAACATCATCATCATCATCAACAACAACAACAACAACAAAGCAGAAGATTTAATAAGGCACTGTGTGCAAACCTGTTGCAATGCTTTTTGGTGCTCACTGTATGTGAGTGTGTGTGTGTGTGTTGCTCGCTTGACTAGTTGTGTGTTGTGTTTTTTTTTTGCATTTGTTTTAGTCGTATTAAATATTTATAATAGCCATGCATAGCACTCTATGACTCTAACTTTATGACTCGCTGTGACTCTTAACATGGCTATAACCATGGCTTTAACTATGGCTATATCTGTGCTTATGCTCGTCTCTTGTTGTTGTTGCTGTTGAGCTTTTTGTTGGCTTTAGCAATGAATGTGGTTATTAAACCGCAACCGAAGCAGCGCCAACTTGTACAGAGCTTAGGCAAATGCCAATGCGAGTGTGGCATGTATAAATATATATATAGATGTATATACATATATATGTATAATGTGACATTTAGATGCAACTTCTTTTTGAACAGACATAAACACAAACACAAAGAAGATGTTATACACTCTCCCTCTCCAGAGAGAACTGAAGGTTGTCAAAAAGTCTTTGCAAAACACATTTAACTAATGAAAGAACAAAAGTTCACTGAGCGAAATTTATTACTTTTCGCATGTGAAAGTGAAGAATTAATTCAAGTCTAAAAATGAACACCCGAAGCAAAAGCAGAGTGATATAAATTAATAAACGTCAACTGAACGAAATTTTTGCCTTAAATGGCCAACAAATTTATCATAATTAATGGTGCAAGTATACAGCATAAGGCGCAAAGTATCTTTGAGATACATTCGCATATTTGTATATACATATATTTTCATTTGTAATATTTATGAGATATCTTTGTGAGAATAAAACTTAAAGCGCAATGTGAGCTAGAAGCAAAGTATCTGTGAGCTACATTTATATACATCTTTGTCTTAAATTATAATCATCAATGTGACATCTCTGAGATACATTTTCTAACGTATGAGATAACTTGAGAATATAACACATTAAACGCAAATCTTGCAAAACCGAAGTATCTATGAGATACATTCTCTGACCTTTGCTTTTAAGGTAGACCGATATCGATAGATAGATATCTGTGAATCATCTTTGAGATACATTTTCTATTCTCACTCATAGAACGCATAGCATGCGAAACTAACTGTGAGATACAAACTGTAATTTTAAATGAAGCTGAAACACCTATTCGACATCTTTGAGATACATTTCACGACTTGTCGCTAAAAGCAATGTAAGCAATGTAACATGCCAAACTGCCAGCAACTTTCATGACACATTCATTATACCCTCTCTCAAAAAGAAGTGGAAAAACTTCAAACAGCCAACAACAAATCGAGAAACGGCAAAAAACGCGCTTTGTTTGCGGCCTTCGGGCGTTAAACTTTGCCAAAGGCACCTTTTTTCAACAACAATTGTGGCAAATGTTGCATCATCATTAACACACACATTGTGTGTGTGTGTCTCGCTTTTGTTGTACTGAGATGTGTGCGTGTGTGTGTGTGTGTGTGTGTATGTGTGTGGTATATTGAATGGAAACGCATCAAATGCATTCAATGCAAAGTCATCAACATCAGTTCCAGTTGATGTTGATGTTGACGTTGTTGTTGTTGTTGCCTCTTCTTCTTTGCTGGCTCACCTCTTTTGGCTTTGGCATTTTTCATTTATAAATGTTAATGGTTAAATACCCACCTACGAAACGAGCCTTGTCTCTCAAACCCACTCCCAGTCCCCAGTCCTGGGTGCAGGCCTCGGATGAATCAGCTAACCGAAAAAAAATGTCAGCTCAGCTACAAAGAAATCCAAAGATCCACACCGAAAAATATATATTTGATTGAAAATTGATGAGATTTGGTTTTTCTAAATAAAACTTGAATTCAAAAACAAATTGTGTGGAAAAGATTTGCATTTTTGGTTTATTTTGCCATTTAATAATTAAATTGTTGACTTGTTCTTGTTTTTACTTAACACTTGAGTCTGAGTTAAATTCTAAATAAATTTCTTTTGAAAGAGCTCCAACTTAATAAAGTACATATTTGTGATGAGCACCAACAGTCGAGACTATTAAACTATGTCCATTTGTCTAACATAACTAATGACTTCAAATTGAATATAAAAGTTTATCGAGTTAACTCAGAGTTGAGCTCTCCCGACTGTGGCCTTCTTACTTGCGGCTGATGAATAACTCAAATTAATTGATTGCCAGCATTTTATTTTACTACAAATTATGAAATGCACAATTTGTATTCCCATTTAATCATTATTTAATGTTTTATGGCATCATCTTTTTGACGAATTAAATGTAATTAATAACTTAATTTCGTTAAATAACACCAAGCATTCCAAAATCAAGTATATTTTATTTTTTTTTTTGCTGTGCATTGGCTGAGTTTGACAGTTGTTGTTGTTGTTGAAGTTGTTATTGCTCTGTTGATGCCTGCAATTTATCACATGTTGCTGCAACAGTCGCCGACGCAGCAGCAGCAGCAGCAGCAGCAGCCACATAAAAATTTGTAAAATGCATTCAGGTGCCGCCAAATATTTAAGGCATGCCACAAAAGATTGCGATGCTTTTGGTTCCGCTGTTGTTGTTGTTGTTTTTGTTGTTTAGGTCTTTACTTTCAGTAAGTCATTACCTTGCAGTTAGGTAACAGCCAGCTGAGGCAATCCAACACAACAGCCCTGCAGCTGTGGAAGATGCAAGTGGCACGCTGCAAGCTGTTTGTCTCTCTGTCGCTGTCTCTGATGATTGAGCCGTAATTAGGCATCCCAATGAGTTGCTGGGGAATCTCTCAGCTCAGCTCAGCTCAGTTCATGTCTTTAACATGCGAAGACTACTCGTCTAGTTATGTGGGCCGCTTGTAAATTAACACCCAGTAACTGTAACACGGTAACATCAAAAAATGCCTAAAAAACGAAAAAACTTTACAAAAAAAATCGAGTGAAACATAGTTGAGAGAGAGCTCGACTTGGAGATACCCTGAAATTAGCTGTTATTAGTTTTTTGCAAATGTCAAAAATATAAAATACCTTAAGAAAATAACATTTTGTCTAACAAAATTAGTGTTTCATATTTTATCTTAATGAAACTTTGATATATCAATTGTTAATTGATTTTTATCGATATATATATAAATTTCAGTTTGGCAAACAAGAACTTTTATACCAAATTTAGTATCTCGAATAAGTTTCCTCATATAGACTCTAAATCGAGTCAACTTTTAATGCTGTTCATTATATACTCACTACATACTTTTGCCACAACTTTCTTATGGCCATTTGCCAAGTTTACAGGGTATGCAGAGAATGCTAAGAAAAATGAAAGCTAAGCAAATCAGAACGCAACGTGCGCTGAGGCAAATGTAATAAAAATGGGCGGCTCAAAAATTCTGGGCACGTTAAAAATTAACCAAAAAAAAAAAAAAAACAAAAACAAAAAAAAGAAATAAGAAGCGAGTGTAATGACAGCAACAAAAACAACAAAAAGAAGAAGAGCTGTGTCTGGGCACGGCCCAAAAGGTTTTGACCAAGAAACGTTGTGAAGCGCGTCAAAAGCGTTGCCTTTTTGTCTTCGTTTGCGTTGCAGGTTAACAACCGTCTGATTGCCTTTTGAGAGATTTTTTACAGCTATTTATTTACTCAAGCCCATAGTCCTAACTCTCTCCCTTTCACTCACTCTCGCTCTCTCTATCTCTCTCTGTTGGTGGCACCTGCTTTGTTTCTCAAGCTGTTGCTTTTACTCCCTCTGCATTCTTATTATGTTTTTGACCATTTGTTTATAAACAAAGCAGACTACAGCAAAGTGCGAAAAACTGCAAAAACTTTTTAGCCAAATTGCTGCTTCTTGTTTATGAAAATGCATAAAATTTGTAAAGGAAAGCTATGCAAAAAGCAGAAATAAAAAGAAATTGCTTTAGTTTTAGTCGGAGAATGAAAAATATTGTTTCCCTTTCACATCCGTTTTATTAGTAAAGTTTGTGTTTTGCAAGTAGTTCCTAAACTTGCTTATTGAGAGAACTCCAGATAGTTGAAAATATTATTCCTATATTTAAACAAAATGAATATTGTTAAAGTTGCCTTTTCGTTTCCGGTTTGGCAGCCTCAATGTAAATACTTAATTCATTAAGGAGGTGGATATATATCTTCTGCTTGCAGACATTCTCAATGTTGCCCCTTCTTAATGATAACATTAAAAACCTTTTAGATATTTCCTTAAGCAAAAAGCTATAATTAAGTTTGTATAACTTTCCTTGCTCGTTTTCATTTAGGTTCAGTTCAGGACAGCTTAATTTCGTGTTCGCAATTTTGTCGCAAACTTTTCACTCTCTCTTCTTCTAGAAAGATGGCCACAATTCTCTGTGTGTGTGTTTCCTTCGTTATAATAACCCTTAACTTAATGTTAATGTTCATGGTATTTACCCCTTCAACTTGCAACTGCCTCGCAACAAGCGTGAAATATTATTCAGCTTGGGAGCCGCAGCTCTTTTTTGAGCGGGTAAAAAAAGATTAGCGAAAAGTTTTCGGCTGTTTTTGGCTGCTATTCAAAATTGTTGCTCGTCTGTTTGTTTGGCTTATGCAATGCCAATGTCTTCATAAATGAATGAATGAATGAGTGAGTGAGTGAATGAATGAATGAATGAAATTTGGCCCGTGTGATTTTTACAAATGTTTTGCCATAGTCATCATTATGTCTTCTTGCGCTTCTTTCTCTTCTCGCTTTGTCTACTTTATTGCCCATCTTCTTGATTATTAGTTGGAGCATCATTTTTTTGAATTTGAGTGGCTTTCACTAACTGCCCGAAGGTGTCTTTATTTTTATTTTTTGGGGACTTTTGAATTGCATAATATGTGATGGAAATAAAAATCATACATCTGCTTTATATAAATGCTGGTCATCTGCACGATAAAAAACAATAATTGCTTATATGTAGGGGCATAGTTTTCTGTTACGCACTGTAATCACAATCGCTCGCTTCACATAATATTTGTTTATTTGTATTTTTGAATAGACGTACTTTAATATCTATCTGCAACGGAAGCTCACAAATACAAACATGAATACAACTGCAAAAACAAATACACCCGCATAATAATATTATTTAGTTTACTCGGCCCATGATTGTTGGAATATGTCAATAAATCGCCGCAACAAATGAAAAACGATAAGAGACAAAGACAACAACAAAGCGAACACAAAATGATTACAAAATATTTGCCACATCAGCTGACTAACAACAGCAATAACAATACTTTTAACAAAAATAAAAAAATACAAATTTAAATGTCAGTCAGCTTGCATAACTCCATTCAGCTTAAAATGTATTTAAATAGAATTCTATTCATATTTTGAATACCCATTAGAATGTGCAAAGAGGGGCATAACAAGTGGCAGACAGATTTTGAAACTGAAATAGAGTTGAGATTCCAATATGTTATTTCAGCTACCTTTAAAATAATACTTGCAAATATTATATATATATTATAGAGCATCTCGTTGTCTATAACTCAACACTCATTCATTCGCAGTGGTTGTCTGTGAATGCATTCATTGTTGATTATTCATGTGCGAGTCTTGAACATAAATATTTATATAAATATTTACATGCATTAATTATGACAGTTCAGATTTTGGTCATTATTCATCTGTTGGTTTTTTCTGTAATCTAAACGAACCCGTCAATAAAGCTTAGTCACCTCTGATAAACAAGCGTAAAAAATATATAAATGCTTAAATATATTTTATTTATAAACTATTTAATCAATTGATACGCGGCTAACAGCCAAGTTGACAAAATGTTGAAAACTTGACAGCTTCAATTTATTTGCTGGCTTCGAGAATTGTGAAGAGTTCTGCGATTAGGTAACTATTTATTTATATATTATAAAGTCACTATAATCAATACTTGGCTTTTATCTTTGAAGTGTTGTTTGACACCCATTTGACTTAGGTTTCGATAGAGTTTACTGTAGAGAAGTTTCACTGCGCTTTAGGAATTGCACCCTTCGACTTAAATATAAATCAAATCGCATTTTGGTTGAAATTCAATCTCCCTAAATTAATGCTTTATCCAAAGTTGGTTGCTGGATTTGGTATCGGTTAAGTTGCGGTTCAGTATATAAATTATATATAAATTATATTCTCAATTTCTCAAACCATAAACTTTTGCAAATAGTTTGCCAACTGTCTGGATTTAAGCACAACAAACGTTAACATTGAACTTCAAAGGCTTAAATGGCTTTCACTAATGTTGAAGTTATTTGCATAAACATCTCTCTTTCTCGTTCTCTCTCTGTCCATCTCTCTGTCTCTCTCTCTCTCTCACAGTTTGCAAAACTGAACACAGCTCAGCTGTCGTCTGAAAATGCTTTCTTGTATCTGGCTTTTTAGAAATGTATATCTAATGTGTACAAAACACACACACGCACACACACACACACACACACACGATTACCAATACGAATACACACACTTATGCTACGCATTCTTGAGATACGAGTTTGGAGCTGACTTTGAAACGAGTGGGTTGCACACTCACACTCACACTCACGACTCACACATTCACACACTCACAACTCACACTCGTGTGAATACTTACATAGTTGCATATGCTTACCGTTGACTTTGTAAGTGGCCAAGTTGACAGCTGCTTTTGCAAGTTGGCTCTGACTGCAGCAGCAGCAGCAGCAGCAGTCTGCCTGTTAACAATGTTGTTGTTGTTGTTGTTGCAAGTTTAACAATCGCAGCTCATTAGCAAATTCATGGTAATTTGCGAGCTGTGTAACAAATAAAATTACAAACTGAAGCTATCTGCTTATGTAATTAGCTGCAGTTGATAAAAGCTACACTCGCAGAAACATTGAATTTGTACATTTCCGGAACCGGAACCGAAATGCGATACTTGACTAAAATGGAAAAGATTTATGGCTTTTTGTCAAAGCAAAAACTCTTAAAAAAAAGCTCAAAAAAAGTCTCAATGCAAAAATGTTTTTAATTAAATTAGGTGTCAAACATTCGAGTTCTATTTTTAAAGCGTTTCTTCATTTTCTTTAAGGATAATTTTGAGAACCAGCGCACTTCACATATATCAAATGAGTCTAAAATTAGCATCGACCTTGAACTGGAGCTGCGTAGTATTTTTGCCAGTGTAGTTGCATATATTTAATAATAAAGTTGTTGTCTGCCAAAGTAGCCACAAATCAGCGTAGCGAACAAAGAGGATGCTGCCTGCCCCCAGCCCTCAAACCCAACCCGGCTGCTCGTTTATCACAAAAAGGAGGAGGTGCAGCTGGCCGCCAGGAAACTGGGAAGGAACTTCAGTTGAGCGCTCTCTGTATAATTACTGGTCTCAGGCAGACCTCTGCTCCGTCGAGGCAGGGATTGGCGAAGTAGAATCTGGAGTTGTGTGTGGCTCTTGCCACAACTCTCACTCACGGACTCGTGCAATCGATTTGAGTTATTGATTGTAACTACTTTTGTGGCGATCTGAAGTCAACTCTTGTCTCTCCTCGCCGCCACGCTATGATTAATTTTATGCTTTATGTTGAGTCCGTCCGGGCTTTTGTGTGTTGTGCGTTGTGTGCAGAGTCAGCATTTTGATTTGAAAAATTAGTGCAAACGGCGTAGTGAAAACTGCGATCGTAAATCAAACAGTTTGCCTGATTGCATTCGAAGTGCACACAAATTGCATGATTTGCAATTTATGCAACAACAGCAGCAGCAGCAGCAGCAGCAGCAGCAGCAGCAGTGCCTGAGACTCCCAGTTGCATTCCCCAGATGCTGACACGACTGCACCGGCGACTTTGGCCAGACCTTTGTCCTCATCCTCCACGTCCTCCTCCTCCTCCTCCTGTTGCCGCTGGACAAGCACAAGTTGGCATCCCTTCTGGTGGAGTTGGTATTTTGTATTGGCATTGTGTCAGTCCTCGCAAATAATTCGCATATTTGTTTGCTCGCCCAGCAAACACAAACTTATTGTCTGGGGCATGTTAATGTTTTTTTTTTCTTCTTCTTTTTTTGCCGGATTCTGTTGGCAATTGTGCTGACAACTTTTATTGTTTTGTAATTAAATTCCTTTCAATAACACGCGGCGCGGCATTCCACGCAACGCAATCCGAGTGGAGTCTCTCAAAAGAGTTCCTCCCTCTCTTTCTCTCTCTCCAAATCTCCATTTCCCTCTGAGTGTAAATAAATTAATCGTGTTACTTTTGTGCTGCTATTTTTTTGGCGTTTTCAATTTTTGAAAAGCAATTTTTTTTGTAGGAATTTATATTTGTTTACAATTGCGTCTAGTTCGAATTGAGCAATTGTGGTATATTTATTTTACTCAATGTGGCTAATTTAATGAATATACAAATCAGCCTATTTGTAGCTATGTGAATTAAATAGCTTTTTATAAAACTTTGATCTTATTATCAACATTTGCCCCAAATATAGTAGGGATAGATACAAACTTTCTGCGATGGGAAATACATTTTTAAACGTGATTTTGGGTCGTTGCCCATATTAAAAATCATTCTCAAAAATTAGTAGACATGGGTCAAAACTTTCCAATCCAATAAATGGGATACAAATGATCAGATTTACTTAAAACATCTAGATCAAAACTGCACTTAAAATTTAATACTTGATTCTGATTCGAAATTCGAGTTGAGATTATACAAAGTTAATTGATTTTACTAGTTTGTTGCAGTCATAAAAGTCTATTCTTTTTTAAAGAGAGAAACTCTTTCTTCTTAAAGGTTTCAGCTGTTTTTTTGAGTGTCGGCGCATCTTAACTGAATCCACAGTCATCAAATCTTGATCCAAAAAATCATGTAACCAATTGAAGACAATAACCAAAGTTAATAAGCATAAGAAGTAACATGCTTAAACAGCTAGTCAAAATGGTTTAGAAAATAGAGTGAGAGAGAGAGAGAGGGAGAGGGGTAGATAGAAAGGGATAGATAGTCACACTTGAAAACTGGTTAGCCGGCTATGTAAATTTGTTTTCATATTCAAAGGCAGCGATTGCGTGAATAAAAAGCAGCAACAAAAATAAATATTTCAAACACAGCTCGTATAAATATGCATACGACCTTCACCACGGATGATGATGATGACCTCCGCTGGGTGGGGTGTGGAGTGGGAAATTGATAGTTTAAAATCCCATAGTGGATGACTCCTCCAATCAGTTGCAGTTGCAAATGGCCATAAATTGTATTTACAATCAGCACTTGCAGCAATTAATTGCGCTTCATCAAGACGTTGCAAATGATGGACGGCGATGGTCAGAGAGAAAGAGAAAAAGTGAGAAAGAGAGAGAGGGAGAGGATAGCAGGGGGTACATTCAAATTGATTAATCATATTATGCCGCAACGAAGCTATTTTAATGACCAACAACATCGTGCGATGCGGCATAAAGCAGAATGAAACGCTACAGCTAAAAAAACAAGAGAGAACGTTGAAGTCGGACGTAACCGGCAGCGAAATACCATAATTTGTCTGCATTTATATATTTTCTAAGTCCGAAAATCGGCATTTGGGCATAGGTCAAACCATCAAAATGCCATAACTTCGTCAAAACTCAACGCATTTTGAAAAGCAAAGTCTTTTTAATCATAGTTTGGCCTCTAGATCAATCCTACATTTAAAGTTGAAAACGTTATTTTGGGTCGGAACATAAGTCAAAATTATAGTCCGAAAATCGGCATATGCCAAATTTAGGCATAGGTCGAACCTTCAAAATGCCATAACTTCGTCGAAACTCAACGCATTTCCAAAAGCAAAGTCTTTTTAATCATAGTTTGGCCTCTAGATCAATCCTACATTTAAAGTTGAAAACGTTATTTTGGGTCGGAACATAAGTCAAAATTATAGTCCGAAAATCGGCATATGCCAAATTTAGGCATAGGTCGAACCTTCAAAATGCCATAACTTCGTCAAAACTCAACGCATTTTCCAAAGCAAAGTCTTTTTAATCTTAGTTTGGCCTCTAGGTCAATCCTACATTTAAAGTTGAAAACGTTATTTTGGGTCGGAACATAAGTCAAAATTATAGTCCGAAAATCGGCATATGCCAAATTTAGGCATAGGTCGAATCTTCAAAATGCCATAACTTCGTCAAAACTCAACGCATTTTCAAAAGCAAAGTCGTTTTAATCATAGTTTGGCCTCTAGATCAATCCTACATTTAAAGTTGAAAACGTTATTTTGGGTCGGAACATAAGTCAAAATTATAGTCCGAAAATCGGCATATGCCAAATTTAGGCATAGGTCGAACCTTCAAAATGCCATAACTTCGTCAAAACTCAACGCATTTCCAAAAGCAAAGTCTTTTTAATCATAGTTTGGCCTCTAGATCAGTCCTACATTTAAAGTTGAAAACGTTATTTTGGGTCGGAACATAAGTCAAAATTATAGTGCGAAAATCGGCATATGCCAAATTTAGGCATAGGTCGAACCTTCAAAATGCCATAACTTCGTCGAAACTCAACGCATTTCCAAAAGCAAAGTCTTTTTAATCATAGTTTGGCCTCTAGATCAATCCTACATTTAAAGTTGAAAACGTTATTTTGGGTCGGAACATAAGTCAAAATTATAGTCCGAAAATCGGCATATGCCAAAATTTAGGCATAGGTCGAACCTTCAAAATGCCATAACTTCGTCAAAACTCAACGCATTTTCAAAAGCAAAGTCGTTTTAATCATAGTTTGGCCTCTAGATCAATCCTACATTTAAAGTTGAAAACGTTATTTTGGGTCGGAACATAAGTCAAAATTATAGTCCGAAAATCGGCATATGCCAAATTTAGGCATAGGTCGAACCTTCAAAATGCCATAACTTCGTCAAAACTCAACGCATTTCCAAAAGCAAAGTCTTTTTAATCATAGTTTGGCCTCAAGATCAATCCTACATTTAAAGTTGAAAACGTTATTTTGGGTCGGAACATAAGTCAAAATTATAGTCCGAAAATCGGCATATGCCAAATTTAGGCATAGGTCGAACCTTCAAAATGCCATAACTTCGTCAAAACTCAACTCATTTTCAAAAGCAAAGTCTTTTTAATCATAGTTTGGCCTCTAGATCAATCCTACATTTAAAATTGAAAACGTTATTTTGGGTCGGAACATAATTCAAAATTATAGTCCGAAAATCGGCATATGCCAAATTTAGGCATAGGTCGAACCTTCAAAATGCCATAACTTCGTCAAAACTCAACGCATTTCCAAAAGCAAAGTATTTCTAATCATAGTTTGGCCTCTAGATCAATCCTACATTTAAAGTTGAAAACGTTATTTTGGGTCGGAACATAAGTCAAAATTATAGTCCGAAAATCGGCATATGCCAAATTTAGGCATAGGTCGAACCTTCAAAATGCCATAACTTCGTCAAAACTCAACGCATTTCCAAAAGCAAAGTCTTTTTAATCATAGTTTGGCCTCTAGATCAATCCTACATTTAAAGTTGAAAACGTTATTTTGGGTCGGAACATAAGTCAAAATTATAGTCCGAAAATCGGCATATGCCAAAATTTAGGCATAGGTCGAACCTTCAAAATGCCATAACTTCGTCAAAACTCAACGCATTTTCAAAAGCAAAGTCGTTTTAATCATAGTTTGGCCTCTAGATCAATCCTACATTTAAAGTTGAAAACGTTATTTTGGGTCGGAACATAAGTCAAAATTATAGTCCGAAAATCGGCATATGCCAAATTTAGGCATAGGTCGAACCTTCAAAATGCCATAACTTCGTCAAAACTCAACTCATTTTCAAAAGCAAAGTCTTTTTAATCATAGTTTGGCCTCTAGATCAATCCTACATTTAAAATTGAAAACGTTATTTTGGGTCGGAACATAATTCAAAATTATAGTCCGAAAATCGGCATATGCCAAATTTAGGCATAGGTCGAACCTTCAAAATGCCATAACTTCGTCAAAACTCAACGCATTTCCAAAAGCAAAGTATTTTTAATCATAGTTTGGCCTCTAGATCAATCCTACATTTAAAGTTGAAAACGTTATTTTGGGTCGGAACATAAGTCAAAATTATAGTCCGAAAATCGGCATATGCCAAATTTAGGCATAGGTCGAACCTTCAAAATGCCATAACTTCGTCAAAACTCAACGCATTTCCAAAAGCAAAGTCTTTTTAATCATAGTTTGGCCTCTAGATCAATCCTACATTTAAAGTTGCAAACGTTATTTTGGGTCGGAACATAAGTCAAAATTATAGTCCGAAAATCGGCATATGCCAAATTTAGGCATAGGTCGAACCTTCAAAATGCCATAACTTCGTCAAAACTCAACGCATTTCCAAAAGCAAAGTCTTTTTAATCATAGTTTGGCCTCTAGATCAGTCCTACATTTAAAGTTGCAAACGTTATTTTGGGTCGGAACATAAGTCAAAATTATAGTCCGAAAATCGGCATAAGGGTGTCGAAAAAAGTTGCGTTCATCCAGACGGACGACAGCATTGCATAAACCCAATATACTTTTTACCCTCGGCATCATAGTATAAAAAGTAAAGAGGAGAATAATAAAAAATAAGACGTAAAAACTACCCAAAAAGTCAAGAATTTTGAAACCAAAACAACTAAAGAAAGAAAAGAGATAAACCAAACATAAACTGAGCCCAGAGGCATTTTGTTTATACACAATTTAATAGTGCTTATGGCCAGCAACATTTTGTGATCATTAGCAAATAATTTACGCCACTTAAGGCAAAAAAAGTAAAATAAAATGATAAAGTGTTTTTTTTTCTTTGAGTGTATCGTGAAACTTGAAATACACTCTAAAAGCAGGCAATAAACTTTAGAGTTGTCGAAAGACTTTCAAAACCAAATCAAATGACTATTATTGCCAAAAAAAATTTACTCTCTAAAACAAAAGATTTATGTTGAATAAATAAAGTTGCGACTTGACACCAAAGAAATAAATAAAAAGAAAAAACCCGATTTTGCATATAGAAAATATATTAATAAATCAGTAATTCTACACAGAGAAAAATGAGTCATTTAAAATGGGACTGATGATATTTTATGGCTCTACTTAAAAAGAAAACTTTTAAGCAAATATTGCAAAATAAACTGAATAGTAAATATTTAACTTAACTCTGAGAATCTAGGTAAAGCAGGGTATTAAACCGGAACAGTAACTGATATTATTAATCCATGATGCAATCAAATAATGGAAAAAATGGGAACTAATTCTTAAAATGTCAAATGCCTTAACTTGGCCAAAAGACAACCTATTTTGAAAATCAGAATCTTTTTATGAATGTTTTGCTCCCTAAATGAATACTACATGTAAAGTTGAAAACTCGGTTCGGACTTGAAATTCATATTGTCATTAAAAATTTAAATTTTTTAATTCATATTATTGTGAACTAATTTAATACCTTTATTGGAACTTTTGCACTTTCAAAGTATCAATTTGTAACTTTAAAGCAAAAATTACAAAAAAAAATCGATTCATTTCGCAAAAAAAGAAGAAATTATAAGTAAATTACAAAGTGCATTGTGTAGTGCATATACCCGTTGTGTTTTACATTGTAAAAATACACAGAGCAATGACTCAGCGAGAACCCTTCATCGGTTGATCGTTGATGTAAGCAGCTTTAGCTTATTGCTGCCCAAACATATATTTAATGAACTGCCAGGGCGTAAATCTACCAACATTGTGGCTGTTTTTTGTAGCCTCTTATTTTGTTATTGCCTGTTTTTGTTGTTGTTGTTGTTGTTGCTGTTGGTGCTCTTGTTTGTTGTTGTCGTTGTTGTTGGCGTCGCTGTTGGTGGGCGCCGCAAAGCGTGCGAAATTCGTTGTCAAGTTTTTAAGCCTCTTAAAGACAGATCTGAGCACTTTGCAACAGTAGCTGTGGCTGCCGCTGCCGCTGCCGCTGCTGCTGCTGATTTTGCTGCTGTCAATTGAAGTGTAGTGAAATGAAAATAAATTATGGCCAAGAACAATTTTGGCGCCCAATAATTAATTAAGATTATGTCGCAAAATAGCTGCAGCAGTCTAATCGAATTAATTAATTTAGTTTGATTAGCAAAACTTTGGGGGCAATTTATTAAATACATATATTATATGGCCAACTTGCTGTCAGTTTCACTCTGTCCTCCAATCAACACCCACCCCCACCCATCCCCCTCCCCATTCACATTCGAAGCGTTGCTAATTAGTGTAACCTGATTAGTTACTGGAAAAAATAAAATAGTTGTGTGTGTGTTTTGCTTAGTTGGTCATCATGAACACGTAGACATTCCACATAGACACACTCTGGCACACCCACACACCCACACACACACACACACACACACGCACACACAAACTGTGCTGTTGGCCACTTCAAGTTGATATCGTCATGCGATTTTTATCGTGAGACAAGAAATACAGTTTGAATTGCCTTTATTGTTGTTGCTGCAGCTACTGCTTTTGTTATCGTTGCTGTAGTTGCACCTTGAGGCCGTTGCACATTAAAGCCAACACGTAACCAGCTAGAGTAGCAACAAAGGTGTAATAATAGCAAGCATAATAAACATAGCTTCATGAGAAAGAAAAGGAACCACATAAAAAAAAAATAGATGACATTTTTACAGATGATATAATATAAATTTATTAATAGCTTCGCTCAAAATTATACTAGTGTTGCTGGAAAAATATAAGTTAGTAAAAAGAATTTCGAAAAGTTAAGAAAATTTGTTGTCTTTAACAAATGGAAATTAGAATTGCATCCAAATCAAAACGAAAGAAAAAATAATTTAAATTCAAGAAGAAACAGCTTTTAAAACGCAAATAATTCCATTTAACAAAATTATTCCAAATTATAATTTAATTTATTAGCAATAAAAAAAAGCAAAATATTTATCAAAAGCTGAAAAATGCATTTGTAATAAATATTTATAAATTTCCGCACACGTCATAAATAATTATGCTTCTATAAAAAATCAATTCAAATTATAATTTAATTTATGAGTAATACAGAAAAGTAAAGCGAATAATATATCAAAAAGTAGAAAATTGCATTTGAAATAAATATTTATGAATTTCCGCAAACATCGTTAATAACGATACCTTGTTAAAGTTGGCTAAAAACAATTGCATGTTAATTATAATAACTTAAATTGGCATCTACGAAATTTGCATAATAGAAACAAAAATAAAGTGCAAATGTTATGCAAATTGTTGCAAATAGTAATTTATATTGTTAATTAGGCGTTTTCGTATTGTTGGCCAAGTAATGCATTATATGGTCAGGTCCATATGGCTTTAATACACTTGCATAGCAGGGCCATAAATTGTGGCCAACTCAATAAACAACAAAAACTATCGAGCAGCTATTATTAGCTGATGGTGATAATGGCTTATCTCAACATTTGTAGCCATATTTCAGCTGTTTTATAATTTATGTTTTTCACGCTTTTTATTATCTTCTTTTTCATTACAGCTCGATAAGAATTGTGCAAATACATTTATATAAATAAATAATTGATAAGCAGCCGCCGCACAGAGGTAAGCACTAAGGCAATGCCTCATAAATTTATAAATAAAATGGGTAAACAACATTAGCTGCAAGGCAACCAGGCAACGTGGCAACTTAACAAATTTCTGACTTGCCCCAATGTCAATTTGTAGTTTGAATTTATGAAAAGGTAAACAAGACCAAGACCATTGTGTAGGCCAAAAACTAATAAACGCCAGGTATGGCCAACAAGAATTTAGTCTGTGTCTCCTGTTGCAGTTGCAACTTGCCCCCCTCCAAAGTGTGGCATCTCGCGTTGCTGTCTTCGCTTGCCGTTTCCGATTCGGACTCCGATTCGCTTTCGCGATTTCTTTACTACTTCTCGACTGGTTCTTCTACTCCGTTCTGCTTGTTTCTCGTTATTGTGCCAAATGGCCATAAAAGGTTAATTGGGTCCTTAGCAACTTGCCCTGCAACAACAAATGATGCCAACATTCCGCGACTGCCGCTGCTGCAAGCGACATAGAAAAATCTTAATTAGTTAATTAAAAACAACAAACAAACCCGAGCCCGTGTCCCATGTCCAATGTCCACAGTCCGTTGTTGCAACTAGTTCACTTGGGCTACTGCATAATTCATGCGCCCCTAATGACAACCAAGTGGACCAGGACCAGCACCAGCACCGGCACCAGGACACCAGTGCCAAAGCTAACAAAGAAAGTGGAGCTCGCTGTGGCAAGCCGAATGCAGACATACCCTTTCCAGAGTGCAGCTCAATTGACGAGATATTTAATTAGTCACTGCAAGAGATAAAAAAAAATAAATATTTACACTTGACGTATCACAAATTCACAGCTCAAGCATCACAATTCTCTCTCTCTATATTGCTGTCTCTCTCTCCCTCGCTCTCTCTAATTATTTTTCTTTTATTTTGTTATATATATCCGGTAAAATAATTCTAGAAGCCCCACTGCAAGGGTATCCAAACTGGAGTCATGTTCTCAGTTCTCAGTTGTTCCTTTGCCCAACCAGTTGTTGTTTTTCTTCTTCTTCTTATACCCGAGCAGCGATAGAGACACGTTGTCTGCTCCTAACCAGGTCCAACTATAGATCCCCAGTGTGTGTGTGTGTGTGTTGTGTGTGTGTGCCGCAAATCCCCAGAGGTGACATTAAACTATGAAAGGCATTTAGTTTAGCGATTTATATAGGCGACTTTTTGACAGTTTTATGTCTTGCCCTGTCCATTGGACATTGGGCCTATCATCTGCTTCGCTCCGCTCCAAGGTGCACATGGCGGATAACGAGCTGAGAACCAACAACAACAACAGCAACAACAATAACAAAAGTAAGCGCGTAAAACTGCTAGCGAAGCAGGCGGTTCTTGGTTTATGCTTCATTAAATGGGGGCAAGGCAATGTTTATATTGCATTGGCTAAGGACCTCGTTATCCGCCTCAATCAATGCAATTGCGTGGAAGCGATTTATGGCTCAAGCCCGTTTTAAGCCCTTTACAACAGCATTTTGCAATTGCAACATTTACGACTCACTGGAGTGAGAAATTTGTGCAATTTAAACAAGAGCGCAAAAAACAGCGACACAAAAATAAAAAGGCTTTTTCAAGTGTTTTCCTGTCGTTCAAATTTATGAAATGTGCTCGCTAAAAATTTAGAGCAGCTAAAAATATAAATACTAAAAAAATGCATAAAGAAAACTGTGAAACTAATTGTGAAAATGTGAAAACAATGTTAAACAAATGTTTTCTTTCTAAACAAATGCTAAAAACAATTCCTAAACACGCCAGCTGAAATTGCTTCTGGGAAAATGTTTAAAATTAAAATTATGAAAAGCATAAGCGTTGTGAAAATGCTTGAAGTTTTTCCAGCTGAAATTAGTTTTAGTAAAATAATGAACATTTAAATTGTTAATCGGCATAAATTTTAATTAGTCATTGCTACTAAGCTAGGCGATCTTTTTTTTATCTTTATTGCATCTTTAACCTTAAAACATTAACTTGAAAAGGTTTTTTTTTGTTTTAAAAAAAAAACAAAGTTAAACAAGAGTTTTCGTTTCAAACAATTGCTTTGGAATATTGTATTCCAGTAAAATTAAAATTATTAATCGTCATGCATTTTGATTAGTCTTTAAACTAGTTAGCCTCTGCTTAACATTTTTTTCTTACCTTGTTTTTAATAATTGTTGTACCTTAATATTAGGTGCGATTATATTTAAGTTTAATTGATACTTGAATTCACTTAAGTGGTACCCTAAACATTGACCTGAAAATCAATGTTGAGCTCAGGTTTAAGTTCAAGTTCAACTGAAGTTCAAAAAGACTATTTACAAAAGCAAACAGCTAGTTCCAAGTTCAGTCTCGATTCACACACAAAAATTGTTCACGTTCAAAGAAAACAAAGCCATAATCGAGAGTTGGCCGTAAGCCGTAAGCCATTTTTCTTTGGCTCCCACTGTGGCCAGCTCCATTACACAAATGTGTATGGGGTGAGGTGTGCGGAGGGGGCAGGGGGTCAAGGGGCTGATCGGGTCTCTCCATGTTTAATCTCACGCAACCCAAAAGATTTTTTTTTTATATATTTCGCTTTTTGTCTCTGATATTTTTTTTGTGTACCCTACTCGGTCATGAAAATGACCAACTGCGATTAGGGGCACAAAAATGAAACCATTTTTGTCATTTGACAGGCAATTTTCAAGCGTTACATTTTCGATTTCTCTTTTCACCTAACCGAATCGCCCCAACTTCTCCAACTTCCCCCTTCTCTTTCTCACTTTGTATCCAATTCGTGTTGGCAACAAAATTACTCGACCCGTCGATGAATCAGTTGAGAGCTGGGCGGGGTGGGGAGTGGAAGTTACATTATAGGCTTGCTGTCAGTTGCGCCCACAGAATGTTTTGCTGCCCATAAAATGTCGAAACATTTTCCCCCAAAATCCCAAATCCCCAGCCCCATCCCCACCCCTCTCTGTGCGTTTGCTGATAGTTTCTGTAGAGCTCTAAACGTATTTTTCCAAACCCATGCACACATTTTCACATGAATGCGGCTAAAAACCTGCTGCCATTTCTCATTCTGCTCGCATCCTTGATCCCTCTGCCTCTGCTTCTGCCTCTGCCCCTGCCACTGCCACTGCCTCTGCCTCTGTGTTGTGGGGGTGTCTTGGCATATTTAATCGAGTTTGCGACATTGAAATATATTGACTTTATTATTAATGCCGGCTCCTGTGTTTTTGTGCGTGTGTGTTTTTAGGCCCATATCATTTGATTAAATCTAAATCTGTTTATGAAGGCCAACTTATTAATTTTTCAGCGCAAGCTGCACAAACAAAATTAGCGCCGATAGCTTTTATTGGATTTATTAGGATGGCCCGAACGACAAGCAATAACAATTGGCCAAATAGTTATTTTTTTTTTAATTCAATTTACCAACTGAAAACAAAAATGTTGGCAGCCAGTTGGCTGTGGTCCAAGGCAGGCAGACAGGAGGAGTCAACAAAAGGAGAAATGCAACGGAAAACCCGTGGAAAACCAAGTCGAATCGAGGCGAGTCGATTTGAGCCGATTCGAGTTGTTGTGGTTAGCCAAAATGACTGACACACGAATAAATATTGAGGTCGCTCTGAGGTTGCTTTTGGAAGCAGAAATTCAACTCGAATCGACTGAATTCATCTCTTGACCTGCCCAAAAACAAACAAAATTGTGAAAAATTCATGCGTATGCAAATTTTCAATTGATTTCTTGAGTTGTCCCCTTTCGTCATTTTGGCCATGAAATTTGAAATTGACCTTGCAACCTTGCAGCCAAGTTCAAGGTTAGCGCAACGCCAACTAAGCAGCCAAATGTTCATCGTTTTAATAAGTTTTCCGGTTTTCCCTAAAAACTTTTAATGAGTTTTGTGTTTGAGCTTAATTTTGTGCTAATCTAATTAGCAGACGATGTGGATATATATATATATATCTGACAGCTGCAGATCATCAAAGATTTTTCCCAAATCAAAATGTGCAAAATGAAAAAGGAGCACGAAAAAGCGCAGCTGGGGAAAACGTGTTTTGGCCATTTCGTGCAATCATTTAATTGCAATTTAATAACGCGCTCATCCTGTAATTTTTCTCTGCTCGAATTAATGAGAAGCGCGTAGAGCGGCGGCAATCAGCAAACGAAAGAAAATTGTGAACCACAAGAAAAACTTTTTACATTTCTTTTCGCAGGAGCGCAAGCAGAGCAAAAAGAAAAAAAAATATACATTTAATTACACTTGCAGGCAGTCATGACTCCTCAGGAATCTATATAAGTGACTAGCATTTGCAGATAGATAATAGAGATAGAGAAAGGTGTGTCTGTGTGTGTGTGTGTGCGTGTGTGTGTGTGTGTGTGTGTGTGTCTTGTCAAATTGAAGAGTTCGAGTGCAAAATATGCGTGGCATGTTTGTCGATCGCTGAACAGAGGATGCAAACTTGAATTGGGGCAACAAACTGTTGGTCATGGCAAAATTAACAGTTAAGCGCCAAACGGTAAATAATTGTCAATGACAGCAACAACAAGCACTGGACAAGTTGTCAGTAGCTGCTCCAAAAAAAAAAAAAAGAAAAACAAATAAAAAAAATGCATTTCGTGCCGCGTTTGGCTCTCGAAAGATGCTGTTGTTGTTGCTTGCCTCAGATGAGGTTTGACTGGTTTCCCCATGCACCAAATAACCAAAAGGAGTCGCTGTCGACTGCGACTGGGAAGACCTGTTGTCTCTGCTGACTCTCCGTTGCCAGCATCTTGGTTAGCTTCTGCCTCAGCTTCTGCTGCTGCTGCTTCTGCTTCTGGTACTGGTAATTCTAGTCGCCTTCTCGCTGTGCGCTTTGGCGGATGTGCAAATATTTTGATTAAATTTTCTCCGTGGCAACTTTCTTTCCAAAGTGGCAAACGAGCTCTACACTCAGCAAAACAATTAATCTGAATTTTTGGAAATTTTCCATACTTTTGGCGGCAAGGGCAGCTCATCTTATTAAACAAATTATAATTTTTGTCTTAGAAACGATATTTTTCTTTTATTGATACCAAAGCTAATTTTTCTTAAGTTTAGAAGAAATATGGCTATTTTCCAGCGGTTTTCTGGTTTAACCCAGAATTTTGACAGTCTCTTCTAAGTCTTAGATTATTATTAAATTAGTATTGGTATTTAATGATTTTATATAAATATTTAATTTGACAAAAACTTAGATTGTTCAGCAATTTGAACAGTTGATAAAGCAAATATTTTAATTTATATTTATTTATTTTAAAATAATAGAACATATTTCTGAGGATTAGAAAAGAAGCCTTCTTGCTTAAATATTTATTTAACGTATAAATTATTTCTAAATATGTAGAAATGAATTCTTGAAACCAGCAAAGCTTTCTTGTTGTCCGGCTATTTCCAGAATGTTAGTTGCATTTTTTCTGAGTGTAGCTACGGCGGTTTTCAGCTCGAGCTCCTGTGCTCTGTGTTCTGTATGCGTGTGCAGCTGCCGGTTTTCTTGGATCGAAACACATTTCCTGCTTCTGCACAGAACACGTTTCTCACTCCAACAGCAGCTTCATCTTCATTATCAATTTCAGCTGCATCGTCATCATCATCATCGTAATCATTTGTGGCTTTAGCTTGTTGCACGTCTTCGCCCAGTTGCGGTGACCTTTGCTGACACGGCGCATAATACAAAATCAGTGCCAACATTGTATCCAATTTGACGATTTTACAATTTTAACCATTTACACGGCGCATCTTCTCTGCTCTTCACTGGTTGGGTTTTCTATTCAATTCGTTTAGATGAATATCTTTCGTGATTTTTCTCCATTTCTTTTGTATTTCAAGTTTATTGTCTTCATTACACATGCCGGTTTGACCTTTGAATAGTTTCGTTATGTGTTAGTTTTGCCCAAATACAACAGCGAAACCAAATTAATCTTAATCAATGCAGACTTTTATAGAAAATATCTGAAAGATGTGAAACATTATGCTAGCAACTTAGAAAGATAGACTCGGGGATGTCATAGGCCAGCTTTAGACTAGCTGATATTCGTCATTATCAAAATAAATTTGTGTTTCTCATACGATCTTAATTAGATTTTTATACTAAAGAAATAATATATCAAACGGAAGGCTATATCCTTACAATTGTGTATTTCATTGCTATCGATAATCGATATTTATCGATAAAATTGAATAATCTTGTGGTAAACAAAGACGGACATGGCTAAATCGTTTTGTTTACTTATGCTAATCGGGAATATACACACTTTATGGACTCGGAGATTCTTTTTTCTGCCTTTTACATACTTAAGCACAACTTCATCATACCGTTTAAATATCTTAAAAATTCGATGTTTGTTTAACTTTTCGTTCAGTGTACAAGAGTGAGTTATATCAAGTCAGAGTTATTTTCTGTCTGGTCTTCGCTTGCCTCCAGCCAAAAATTGGCCAAAATTGTAATTGGTTGCGACTCCCGAAAACTTCATTTCATGGCGCACGCAACTCATTAGGAACGCAACTGAGCTGAGAACTGAGAACTGAGCAGAGAACTGAGCTGGAAATTGTTGCGTGTGGCGCAGAAAGTTTCTTGGCCCGAAAAATGCAAATGAATATTAAACTCAAAGTTGAGGCTGCGTTTTAATAACTGCGGATTAAGTCTGCATAAATAATAATCATAATAAACTGCCAGCCATGAAAATTCGCATCAGCGCGCACAAGAATGTGCCACATAAACCCCCTCCCCTCTCCTTACTCCCCACGCATCCCTTTGGATAGCTAAAGTTTTTGCATAAGAAAATGACAAATGATCAGCAAGCGGAGGTTTCCTCTGCCCCTTTGCGAGTATCAGCCCCAAGTTGTGTTGGGAAAAAGTTGCCATTCAGAGGAATGAACTGATAGAGAGCGAGAAAGAAAAGCGCGAAAAGCGCGACAATAAAGTTTTCTTGGTCTTGTGTTTGAAATTCTTTGGACTTTGTTGCGCACAATTTGCGTTTTTGTTCGTTAACCGTTTTTTTCTTTCAGCTCGCGTAATATTTCATTCGGCTTAAATGGCAAACGATGCTGGCAATTTTTTTTTGGTTTTTTTGTTTTGTTTTCCATTTCTTGGCAAATAGTTTTGTTGGCTCCTTTGTTGCTCTTTGTTCCCAGTTTAATGTGCGTCCAATTATGCCAGCGATTAAATGCGCACTTTTGATAGATGAGCAGCAATTAAAAAACAGGGGAAAAATAACTAGAAAACCGATAGCAGATCATCCTTGGGGGGGTTGGAGCCAATGCCAAACTTTACATGTAATTCAATTAATTTTTATCTTATCTCGAACGATGTTGGAATAAAACCAAAGCGAAAAACTCTTTTAGAAGCGCACAAATTGCTGCGGCGCTTATCAGTCAATTAGCCAAGAGATATGGCAATACAAGCAATTGCCTCGGGTGAGAGAGAGAGAGAGAGAGAGAGAGAGAGGGGAGAGGGGCAGATTGAGAGACAGAGATAAAGTGAGGGTTGAGCATTGAAGTTCGTGCGCTGCGGATTGGAAGTTAAACAAGACAGCCCCAGGGCGTTATTCCAGCTGAGGTTTACCTCATCAAATAAAGGTAACAGTGACTACACTCAACGAAAAGAGGTGCCTAGAATAGAATTAGCAGAAAATCACCTTAAGAATACTTAATCTTGACTCGAGTAATAAGCGTACCTCAAACAAAGAAAATATGCCTTGATTGAGTGCTTTTCTTGAAACTGACTCAAGTTCTTAACCTGGCTTCTTATTTCTTATTTTTTTCTTAGTTTAAAGTACAAATTCTGGTTTCAAGATTGTGTCTATATTTAAGATATTCTCTGCAAGAAAAATAAACCTAATTTAAGCGCAAATTTGTGTACAGAATCAGTTTGTTAAACCGCAACGAACTTAGGCTAATTTTCCGGGCCCACTTGTTGTAAAATATAAAGGAAAAGTTTATGCAAATTTTTGCCAAATTATGTTTGGTATTTTGTTTCGAATGAAAGTAAGTAAAAGTCACTGAAAAGTGAAAATTACCGTTATGCTAATGTTTTGGTTAATCATAATATCAATTTCGGCTAATGGCTTTTCCAAAATGCCAGCTTTCAGTTCCCGTTTAATATTTCATTCAGTCAACGGTTTCAGTACCTTGCATTATGAAACAATATTTTTCACTGTGTAGACCTTCGAATATTAGCAATTAGCTTGATTGCTAGAAATCTTTCCAGGTAACAATATAAGTTAGATTATCATAATTTTCGTTCAGTGTACACTTCCGTTTGTCTATTGAGCGCGTCACGAATGCCGGCTGTCAGCGCATATCTTTTTAATTTCAAGCGTTTTCCGCCTAAAGTTCTGTTCATCCATCCGTCCGTCCCTCTTTCATCAGTCACTGTCTGTCTGTCGGTCCGTCCTCGGTTTGTGATAAGCACTAATAATAAAATGCTGCACTGCGTGTTGTAGTTTTATGACAGGCAATCTGCGCTCAACCAACAATCGAATCATTTCATTTCTGTTTGCTGTTGGCTTTTGCGACTGACAAATTGGCCATGTAACCGTTGTTGCTGCTGCCAATTGTAGATATTACCATATCTGCTTTGTTTCTAGCCACGCGCTTCCTCCCATTCCCCTTTCCCGTTTCCCATTTATTATACCAGAAATGTGGCAAGTGGAAGCCGCAGCTCATTTAGCACAGGCAAACACAGGGCCAAATGTAAATACATTCAAATTGTTGATAGAACCAGTTAGCCAATTTGTCACTTAACAGTACAATAATATTTGCAATTGCATATTGAAAAAATATAAATATTATCGTATAATACTGAAATTGGATTTATATCTCTCTTTAGTGCTTTACATTAAGACGAAGTGAACTTTACAACTTCAGATTTAACTTAATCTGTAAATAAATAGCCCTAAAAGTTGGATAAGCACAATAAACTCATTTGTAAATATTTAATGTGCAAATATAGAGACTGGTTTTAATTTTATTTTAATAAAAATAAACTCATTAGTAAATATTTAATATTGAAATAAAGTCTTTTTTATAACTAGTGACTGAGGTTAGTCTGTAAATGAACAGAACTAAAAGTTAAATCTACAAAAATAACTCATTAGTAAATATTTAATAAATATTAAAATAAATGATCTTTTTAACAAAATAAACTCATTTTACTTAAATATTATACCTATGCTAAAAAGCTAAAACTTCTCGAATCTTTATAGTTCCAGTGTTAAACAGACTTAATTCCATAAGACTCCTTGAGATTTTGTTCATCAAAATTAAATATCTGTTTTTTTTTTTTTACTTTTTCATTGCCAACGCTTGTTTATATTTGTCTTTTATAAATATCGCAGTTCCCCTGTTATCTTAGGCATTAAACCTCGACATAATTAAAAAGAAATAATTTGACAATACTTGAATTTAGATTAGATTAGATTACGATCCAATTAACTTTCGGTTTCGTTAGAATTGTTTTTCGAGCCGCCCTCGCAAATGTGTTATGTGAAATTGCAAATGCCAAATGAAATGTGAAAATGTAAAATTGAAGCTGTAAGTTGAAACCGCAAAATATTTATGATTTTGCACAAAATGCGAGTGACATGAAAATCTTTTCAATTGTGAAATCCTCTCTCCGCTGTAGCATTTAAAATTGCGCATACGCCACGTGGCCAGCCGTGAATTTTAATTAACAAAAGTGTAATTGCAATATTTGAAAGGCAAACAAAAAAATGTAAAACAGGTTCAAACCAGGTGAGGCCTCGTTATAAAATCCGCCGAAAAAGCCAAAATGTAATCGGAAATCGCATTTGCAAACCCATCAATTATTGATTGGGCTACAACTGCGTGCGTTGGCCACTGAAGTAATTAGTCGGCTTTTAACAGTTTTGGCCAACTGTAAATAACATGGCCGAGAAGTAGATTAGTGATGCAAATATATATAATATATAGAGTTTGTTTTATATATGCTCTTCTATATGACAAATTTGTGGAGCAGTTCATGGGGTATCTATAAATATTATCAGCATGATAATTACGGCCATTAACTATCCGCTTCAAGCAGATAGTTATATTATCTATGCATTGTTTATATTTATTTTGGCTACAGTCAGTCCATATTTTGTAGCCAGCCTTATCGTATCATAAACCTGTCATAGCAACAATCAGTCGAAGGTTGAGTTCTTGTATAAAATGTCTTTCTTGCTTATCGGGATATCTCAAGCAAACTTTCCCTTTTATACTCTGAACCCATTCCAAATGGGTTAAGGATTTGTGCTAAAGTATGTGAGAGGAGGAAGCATCTCCCACTTGTCCTACTTCTAACAGTGGAACAAGAAATCAGTGAGATCGTTTAACTATATACCATAGATTCCATAGAAACAATCAGTCCGTAGACGATTTCTTTAAAAAGCAACTCCTTTGACCAAACCAAAACTGACTAGCATCGAGTTTTATTTTGCTCCTATCTCAGACATCTCGTACAATAATGGTCTTTTAAATTTCCCATAATATGATTAGTATTGTAATAGAGTTGCACATGCTATTTTCTAATTTTTTTCTCTTCTCATTTTCTCTGGTATTTGCTGCATTCAATTTGTTGTTAGCAAATGTTGCAATTTATTCAAAATTAACTACTGCATTGGGTTTAGTACCTATTTATATACATTCCAACTGTAAACCACTCGATTCGCACAATGCTCTTTTTGCCCGAATGCCTGGCAACTCTAATCGCTCTATTTTGTGAGCGTGGCACTGCAAACTTTTACAGCTGACTGAGGACATGATATGTTTCCTTCCCCTAGCAATTCTCTTTCTCTCTCTCTCTGCTTTTCAATTTATAAGCCACACACAACGGAAATTGTCTACATTGTGTTTGTGTGTGTGTGTGTGGGGAAAGTTAGGCGTTAAGGGGTGGTAGGGGTGCCTATTTGCTGTTGCCAGGTTGTGGCGACGGTACTTGAACTGAGAACCCAACGAGCCATAACAAAAGGCACACGAAGTAATTAACTTGTATTTATTGTATGCACACATAGTCCGCATAGCTGACATTGGTGCGAGGGACTGACAAAGAGTCTGAGTGTGTGTAGGGGTCTCTTCCCTCTCTCTCTCTCTCTCCATTTCTCTCTCTCTCTTTCTGCCCACCTCTGGCTCTCTTTTTCCGCTTGTTGTGCTGTGGCTGACATGGCTGGCTTGCCTAATTGATAAGCTTGCCCCGGCGTTCGTCTCACTCTGCGCTCTGCATGTGCATTCAATTACTTGGCCTGGCCCATGGCCAAGTCATGACTCCCCACATAGAGCGAATAGCGAATAGGGGGCATTAACTGGCCAGCTTTAACTGGCCACAACTGCAACACTGCTACCGCATGGGCCCCAGGCCATGCCAGGCTGGGCTCTGTTCTCTGTTCTTGCCACATTACGCGGCAGCCCAGCTAATAGTAAAAATATTTATTAGTTTTTTATGCCCCCAACCAGCACACAGCAATAGTGGTGAGAAGGAGTTCTGCAACTTTTTAGCAAGATAACCATATAATTAAACAAGTTAGAATGATATAGTCGAGAGCGCTCGCCCAACAGACAGTTAAAGACCGCTCTTAAATGCATGAAAGGGTTGCTCGTTTTAATTTGCTCAGAATGTAATAAATATGATTAATAAAATACCAGTTTAAAATGCGTAGTTTATTGTAATCGGTTATCGATTTTTATCGACATTCGCGAAACGTCTGAGTTGATCTGCGTTTGCTGAAAGATAACTGAATTTCTGACAACGACTTGTTTACATACAGATAAAGTTGTCTAAACCAATCCGTTTGCTTATGCTGATCAAGAATATATATATATAGATATATGAAATTAAAGGAAACTTAGTAATTTATTTGTTACTTAACAAATTTACTAGTAATTATAGTTATGTTGCATATTGAGTCTATTCAGTTTTAATGCAGCTAAACGCTTACTTTTTAATATTTGCTCTCCAAATGAGTCCATTAGTTTTAAGCTCATCAAATAGTTGGAAAAAATGTGGATTTTTTCATAGAAATATGTAATTGTTTTCTTCTTTTTTTTGCGCTTTATTCTTATTTCTTGTTGGTCTATTATCGTTTGGGTTTGAGGCGGCAACGTGGCACGCAACTGTGGCACTCGCTGTGGAGCAACCATTTGACTGCAACTGAGTAGCGGGGCAGCTGTGGTTAAAGTGGCATGTCATTTACCTTAGGACTGGTTGCAGATGCTGGTCGTAACTGCAATTATGTAATATTGACATTAGTCGCATGCGGAAGAGCTTAATTGCAACTCAATGCCCGACAATTAGAAATAAAATTCAATCTACGCTTGCCAATCATTTGATTTGCCCTTCACTTTAATGGCTTAATGCATGAAGAGGGGCAGAGGCAAATACTTCAACGTGTGCCACAGAAATTCAGATCAAATTCAACTCTCTCAACTCAATCCATTTTGCTAACTGACTGTTTCTGTTTGCTTCATTTGCACAGGAGGAGAGACAACTGCCCAATTGACTGGACTAAAACGTGAGCTGCACAAACAGGACACAGCTTGTGGCTGCCACAATCATATCCTAAACTTCAGACTGAATCACCAGGAGGCATTTTTAAGGGGAATGACAACTAATTGACAGAGGTGCTGTAAGGCCATGTTGCAGCAAGGATAACAGCAACAATTAAGCACACATATCAACAACAAACAAAAAGAGGCAACTGTTTAATGTAACGCATACGCCACGTGTGCCACAATTAAGCGACTAACGACGAACTTTAAACTGTGTGTGGCACTCAACTCAACGATTTCCACAAGCCATTAACAGCTGCTGCAACAATAGCAGCCACAAGGGAAAGCACAGAGTCACAGTCACAGTCAGAGTGAGAGGCAGAGGCACAAAGTCATCGTAATCATCATCAGCATCAGCATCAGCAGCAACATGGCATTCATTTGGCGTCGCCGTTCCACAACAATTGTGAAACTGGTGGCATTAATGCTGGCCATTTGGTTCTGCATTGCGTTCCTCATCTACACGGACGACACACGACGCCGGGCGGTGCAGGAGAGCAGCGGTGGCAGCGGTTACGGTGTGGCAAATATGAACATCAACAGTGGCGTTGGCGGTGCAGGTGGTGGTGGTGGTGCTGGAGATCCCATTGCAATGGCCTTGAAGAATGGTCCACTCTCTGGCGAAGAGGATGCCGCATTTAATGCCATTGATCGCGAGGCGCCACAAGAGGCGGATGTGCCCCCAACAGCCAAGCACAAGCGTGTCAAAGTCATTCCACGAGGACAGGCCCAGGACAAGATCATCAGCCACCACAAACAGCCGGCGCTAGCCAAGGATGAGGGTAAGTTGAGCTCACATTTTAATTAACATTTCATATCCCCTTGGCTGTAATTAATGCCTGCATTTGAAATTTAAGCTTTGACGTCTCGTCTGTAATTATATTTGAAACTTTGTTAACTTGCTTTCAACTATCAACTATCATCCATCGTATTAACTTGGCTAATGGCCCATAAACAAGCTTAGCCAACTTTGTAATTCTGCTGTGTCAGCAGTTGTTGCTGCTTCTTCTTCATTGATTAATTAAACTCAAAAGCGAAACTCGTATTAAATGTCAAAGCTGAATAAATATTATTCTTGATTCATATTTAATGTCAGAGCAGCCCAAATATTATTCTTCAATCAATTGCGAAAGTGAAACTGACTCGCAAAATTCTTAATCATTTATATTTTAAGCTTGAAGTGTCTTTAATCAGAGTTTTTATTTACTTTATATTTATTATTCATTTTAAACAACTCATTTTTGATTTGAGTTTGTAAATCTTAGTTTGTTTGAGGCTAAAAATAAATATTAAATCAAGATAAAAAAAAATAGAATGATGATTTTAGCAGAACAGAAAATGAACTTATTGATATCAAAATTTTATTATAAATTTAAAAAACTGAGAATTAATTTGTTTCCAACGATTTTGTCAAGATCACAGTGGCTTAAGGCTTAATGCAATTTTTAAAATTTGATTAAACAAATACTCTGATACCATCCAATTTTGTATCGATCTTTTGGGGGAGTTACTATTAAAATTTGGTGACTCTAGCTTACAAATTATGGAAGGTATGCACATTTTAAATTTCCAGGGACGAAGTTCCTGGGGGCGGCGGATAAGGGCGTGGTCAAAAAATGTGGTGGGCGAGGCACATGCCGATCTTTGAAGGACCTCGACAACAACCTACCTACCAAAATTGGTGACAGACGGACAGACGGACAGACAGCATGACGGACATTGAACAAAGCCAATATACTATTATATCTTTTTGGTATAATAGAATAAAAATTCCAGAAACGCTTTTCCTTTTCTCATTCTCAAATAAAATTTACCATTCTTTGTCGTGTGCTTTTTCTTTAAATCGTTATAATCTTTAGGGTCAAGGTATATATTTATATATAATATGTATTTGATTATTTCTTAACTGAGAGTGCAACTGGTTACATTAAAGGTGAATAGTTGTTTGCATGCAAACTCAGATTCCATCTGCAGATGAGTTATTTTATTTTATTTATTTGCCTTAGCCAGCTTTGCCTGGCTCTTAACGTGGGAATGATATCTTTTTATGGCCATGAGGGACTGGCTATAAATTCCTCTGCTCCGCTGACATAATTAATGTGCACATCATTTGAGAAGTGGCCACGCCTTTTCTAGCTGATGTTGTTGTTGTTGCAGACCCCTTTTGCTATCTGGATTTCTTTGGTTTTTATTGTTGCCAATTCACTTGCTGCTGCTGCTGCTGCTGTTGCAGCCACGTTTTGTTCACCTGCACAACAAATGTGTAACAACAAATGTGCAACATTAATATTTATATTGAAATTAGTTGCGGATTAAAGCACATTTCTCGCTTCGTCCATCACAGTGTCTGCTAGCAGTGTTCTTCTTACACCTGGCGTATTATTGCCATAATCAGTCTTTTTAGATCTGCGTCTGGGTTTTCCCATTGCCATTCCTATTTTTTCATCCATTTCCACTCGCATTCCCATTCCCATAGCTGATTCTCATTCTCTCTCGCTCTCTCCTTCTCTCTCTCTCTCTTTCTCTGACTCTGTCTGCTGTCTGCTGTCTCTTTCGTGGTCAGGTTTTTGCATTTTAGGTCAGGCAGCCAGAAATCGAACTAAACGCATCGATAATCACACATAGCTAAGTTCCCCCCCTCTCCCTCCCCCTGCACCCCCCTTCACCCTACAAATTTTACCTCTTTTGTTGTGTAGCCATTTTAAGAAAAATTTCTAACGAGTTTTACAAGCATGTTAAAGATGCCAGCGGCGACAACAGCCAAACGAGAGAGGCAGGAACTCTGCCACTTAACAACTTGCAATTGTTGCCAAACAGCCTTTTTTTGTTGCAAATGGGGTCAAGGGGGGTGTGTGTGTTGTGGTGAATAGAGAGAGAGACCAGAACTTGACTCATGCCGCTGTCAAGTGAGGCATTCGCATTAAGCATATTAAAAATGCAACAACAACAACAACACTTGCCACTAATCAGGCAGAAACCTTCAATTGTCGGTCCCTCGACCAGAGCTTTTACTCAATGGACTGAATGACTGTCTGATTGCTTATGTGTGTGTGCATTGTGCGTGTGTGTGTGTGTGTTGACCAAATCAATGAGAAGCAGTCAGCCGTGGCTTTGCTACAAGTGCTGGCGACCAATTCTATTGGCCAAGACACAATGCATGTTGCATGTGATACGAGCATTTAAGATTGCATTTACGGGAATTCTGCTTTAATTCATATTTCAGTTACGCACACTCAGAAAAAAATCATGCCATATTGAAGTAAAAATGCAAAAATATCGAAAGTTTTTCTAGCTTTTTATTATTTTTATATTTTAGAAAAAATGCAACAAATTTAAGTAATTACTAAATGATATGGGGACCAAACGCTGGCGCCAAAAGTATGGTTTACTAAAATGTAGAACGATATTTGTTCTGAGTGCACACACACAGACACAAACACACACATACACACATGCAGAGGCAAGCACACACACAGCGGGGCATAAGCACACAATGCACGTATCTGCAATTTCGCATATCATGTTTGCATCTCTCTGTGGCGCTGTGGCAGCCTCCTCATCATCATCATCGTCATCATCATCAGCAACAACAACAGCAACAAAATCGTCATCATCAACCTCATCTCGCCAAAGGTGGCAAGGCTACAAGTTGTTGTTGTTGCTGTGGCTATTTGCTGATCCTGTCGTGCAGTATTCGCCCCGTGGCGTCAAAATTGTGTGCAAGCCTACAACGTTTACCAACACTTGCGCTCGCAACGCACAGAGTGAGACTCCTCGAGTCGACTCGAGTGGTGTGCTGCGGTTGCACTGTGTGCCTCTCCATGACTCTATCCGTTTGTGTCTGCTGCGTCTTCTTGCTCGCTGCACGGCCTGTGTTCATAGCTGGTAATTAGTGTTGTTGTACTTATTGGCCTGGCCTTGGGGCGCTTACCACCAAAAGACGTGGCCAACACGACGTTTATCGCGCGCACGCATCAAACCCAGCTAGCAACCAAGGGGCAGACAGACAGACACACAGACAGACTGACAGACAGAGTGGCAGACTGTCACCCACACACTAAAAAAAAAAACAAAAACAATTTAAAATTAATTTAGACTATCAAAGAAGAGTCGGTTTCTTTGCCATTATTTTCATTGCATTCAATTAAATTTGTCCTTTGTCCCTTTATCATTAAATTTAGTTTATCTCTTTGCTCCCTCTCTCTCTGTCTCTGTCTCTTTCTTTCTCTTGCTATATTTAAAGCTTATTTATATTTTTTTCATTTAATAATTCAAGCTGCACTTGAAAATTTTGTATCATGAATTTTCATGATCACAAGTAAGGTCAGCAACTTATTAGATTTATTCCGTGATATTTTACGCATAAGATTTAGTTCTCAGTTTTTAGTTTTCTGTATTATTATCTCTTATTATTATCTCTCTTATCCTATTTATTTTACTGTCTATCTGTTAAAGATAGATAGAGAGTCCTCTCTCTAAGCTCTTTTTCTCACGCCCTTAGTCTACCTTTCTCTTGGTTTGTCTACGGCTCTCTCTATCTTTCTCTGTCTTGGTATCTGTCTCGATCATTTTCGCGCAATTTCTGTCTCTTTCTGAATTACTCTCTCTCTCTCTTGCTATCTCTGTCTTGCTTGCTAGCTGCCTCTATCTCTATCTTTTTCTTTCGCTCTCTTGCTGTTTTTCTCTGCGTCTTCCTTGCCATCTCTCTCACTATTTCTCTCTCAGTCTCTCTCTCTCTCTCTCTCTCTCTTTCTATTTATATACTCTCTTCCTTTCTCTTACTTATCAGTACAATATTCATTTTTCAATTCCATTTTCTCGCACATCCATTCCAAAAACACAACTGACTCCCTCAATTTGAACCAATATCTCTTTTTGTTCTTCAACTAATTTAATGTTTGAAATGTTAGCTCCAATTTCTTACTGTGCAGCTAGTCACCCAGTCAGTCAGTCAGTCAGTCAGCCAGTCACTCAGTCAGTCAGTTGAGTTGCCCGCTAGCCACGTTAATACGTTCACTATCTGGATCTTGGCCACGTCGGTTGCCTCTCCCACTGGACTCTGTGCCTTTGTCCGCTCCTCTCCCCCGCTCCTCACCCGCTCCTTCCTCCTTTGGCCTGTATTTGTCGTCTCACGCATGCTATTTTCTCTACTTGCTTGCTTTTTTTTTGTTTTCTTACAATTTAGCAGCAATAATGATTTTGTACATACACTGCAAAAGCCACGCCCCCTGCGCAGCCCCCCTATATTGTAGAGGACGAAACGCCTCTGGGAACAGCTGCTGCTGCTGAATGCCTGCCAGAAGAAAAGATTTTGTAGATCTGTAAATTTGTCGATTGTAGATTGCAGATTGCGGATTGCAGATTGCAGATTGATGGCCCCAAGTCCGTTTTTAATCAATGCTATGTTGTTAACATAACACACATTTGAGTGTGTGTGTGTATGTGTGTGTGTGTATATATATATATATATATATATTTTATATAGTGGTGTATAGTTCTTCTTAGCAAGGTTTTTGATTTACATTTCATTACCTGGTTTTCCCTCGTCAAAAAACAGTTTACTCTTTTTCTAAGTATTCGTATTTTAATGCTGCTAAAAATGAGAAACTGAATGATTAATTAATTTATTCTATTCACAACGTTCGCTCGCTGCGATAGTCTCCGCTGCAATATCTTCTCGGTCTAATCAGCATCTGGACACGCTTCAGTGACTCATGGGCAGAGGTGAAGTACAACCAGATGATGCCTCTGCCGAAGGTGTTGTCATTGTACTGTCCCGTCAGATGGCTATGAAAGATATAAAAGAAATAAACATCAACTACTCTTGCTTATAGAATATAAAGTCGTATCTTACGTGAAGTGACAGGCCTTGTACCACCAGGCACCCATGTATTTCTCGGCGCAGTGGTTTTCCGATGCATCGTTGTCCCGATCCCGTGTTGAGAACTTCTGACCCGCATGATCTCGCAGCTCGTCGCCCGCATCGCCAGAGAAATGGCCCAATGTGAGCAGTTTGTAGGCCTCCTCCTCGCTACCGATTACAAATTGTTCATATCTGGCAAACCTTTTGCGGCCCTTGAAGTCCTCCATGACAATCAGCAATTCTTGATCCACAACTTTGGTCATTTTGTGCAGCTTTTCGAGCCCTATGAAAAACTCGCCCGTCAAATTGCCAAAACCATTTTTGTAGTCCTCCCAGTAGAGAAAGAAGTCCACACTGCCATCCTCACGTCTCAGCACCGTTGTCCAGCCTCCTCCCTGAGTCTCCTCATCGCAACTAACATTGAATGGTTGCCGACTGTAGCTGGGCACGAGAATCTCATAGATGCCACTGCGGTGAATCATAAGTGTTGCCTCCAAGCAGCTGCTGGGCAACTGTTGGGGCTCCTTCAAACTGGGCACCAAGTCGACTTTCTCCACTGGCTCCGCATTGCTGCTATTGATCAACAGACTTGTCAAATCACTGATTTTACCCATCAGCTCATTCAGCAAGTGGCTCTGAAGAGTCTGTTCCGATCTGTGTTTTATGATCTTTTAAATGTACTCGAATTACAAAACTAATTTCAAATACAAACCTTATCTCTTCCAGCTGTACTTGTAGAGATCTGTTGAGGTTCTCTTTGGTTTCGGCAACTATTTCGGGTATATTCCCATTCTGATCAGTTAACCTTATCCCTTCGAGCATTTGCTGGGATCTATTGAGATCCTCTTTGGTTTCAGCAACTATTTCGGTTAAATTCCCATTCTGATCGGTTAAGTTAGCCAGTTTCTCAATCACATCTTCATTTTCCACAGCACATTTCAGCACTGATAGATTTAATAGGAATAAGGTGAAAATGATTTTCAACAATACTTTTGAATTGAACATATTTAAGTTTTGGACATCAGCACAGATCGAACAAGACTAAAGAAGCTCAGCGGCTGGCGACTAAATTTATAGCCAGCAAATATTGTTTATTTGTATTTATTGTGGCACGTTCTTTTGTGTGTGGAAAATTCTAATCTTTTTCCTTGAGCTATTTAAACAAAAATTGATTTACTTAAAGTTACACAATTTCCTATTCAACTCGTGTGTCATCAGAGAAGTAAATTTTTTCTTTCTCTTTAATAAAACAAACTTGCCTAACAATCAATATATTCGATTAATAAATGTATGTCACTTTAATTGTGTTATTCTAAACAATATTCGCCACGGTTGTTATCAATAAAGTAATTGAATAAAAATATAATCTTTTCTTTAAAGTTGGAATTTGTTGTCGTAAAGTTTTGATTACTGAACATACATTTTTGATTACACACAAACGTATTTAGATTAAAATTAGTTCATCTGTGAAAATTACTTGCTTTTGCATTTGTTACAACCCTTCTGAGCACAATCGATAAAATACATATCGATACTAATCGACAAGCACAGTTTAATGTCATGAGTTCGGGTATATCTTTTATGTTAATAGAGCTCTAAGTCAACTTATTTACTTTAAGGTTTATAGCCATGTTTTCCTTTGATCAACCCATAACAATTTGCTCATTTCAATCATATATTCAAATCGCTTTAACTTGGCTTTCTTAGCGGAAAAATAGCAGCTGCCTTCCAAAAAGGCAGACGTGTAGGTTGCAGATTGAAGCCTGTTTTTAATCAATGCTAATACCCAGTCATGTTGTTAACACACACAGATTTGAGTGTGTGCCTGTGTGTGTGTCTATTGTCCTCATTTGGCCGGGTCCTTTAGGGAAACCAATCCCTATTTCGTATTCCCTTTTGCAAATAACGCTACTTTGGCATATTATATTCGGTTTTATGCGTTATGTTGGAACATGCCAGAACGCGCAGATTGTTCCGGCAGCTTGTTAGGCAGTTTGGTAGGCGCCCCCCAGCCATTTGTATATCTAACAGTTACACACACACACACACACACATTGGGTAAGCTCCTACTTGCCACACACAACAGACGCTCCCACTTATTGTCTTTTGGCATAACGAAAGCTTTATAGCTTCCTGTCACGCTCAGACCTATCCCTCTTCCTCTCTCTCTCTCTGTCTCTCTCTCTCTCTCTCTCTATCCCTATCTCTTTCGTTGTTCCTCCCTGACCATGTCCATAAAATGCCGATAGATATGAAAATTATATAGATAGATAACACATACGCTCTGCCGCATCCTGTTTGGCCTAAACAGTGTGCTGCTGTTAAGCGTAACTAAGGATAATTGAGAGTGTGGCAAACTGTTCAAATTGCTTGCATTTTGCATATGGACATATTTTCCTAGTTGGATGCATAATTCAATAAAACTTTTATTACACAATTAAAAAGTTAATAGTTAATCTTTTTGAAACTAAGCACTGCGTAAATTTGATAACATTTTTCAAGATCATAAAACACAAATAGGGTTATACAATCAGAAAAACAGTTGCTGTGAATTTTAGGCATTCGCCAAATTCCACAGTTGGCTCTAAAGTGTTCATCGTCTTTTAAAACCGAATTTTCTTTATTATTTTCCGAATTTCAGAAAGCATTTTGATCAAGAATAATTTTTTGCAGAAAAACTGTTAAATTTATAGAACGATTTTAATTTTAAGGCGATTTACCTTTTAGATGTCTCTCCCACTCTTGACTAAACCTACAGTTGTACTCGCCTCGAGTGCTCACTGTACAGTTTGAATTGGTTTTTTTTTCAATATTCCCCATGTATATTAATACCATAATTGGATTGGGCTCAGGTGGCTACAGTTGAATGGCAACGTGCCCCTTTTTGCGTGGCACTTTGAATGCCATAACACATTCCATGCTGCGCTATAAATAAGTGAATCAATAAAGCAAATGAAAAAAAAATAGGCAGAGACGAAGGACGAAGGACCTCCTGAACTGAATGGAACAGAGCTGAGCCTTCCAGCCATTTTATTGTTTTTTATTATGATGCGTGTGCGCACAGCATGCAAAAAAGTCGAGTGTGTGTCGATGTGTGTCGGTGTGTGTGTGTGTGTTGCTTAGAGTCCTTTCTTTACGCCTTGCCCCCGCCTCCTTTTCCTTTGGCTTTCCTTGGCAGACGCGTGAATATTTCCCGCAATGAAGTTGTAACTACGACAAATCATAAAATTTATGTGCGTAGCCTCCGCAGCCTCCCACTTTTTATTATTTCTTTTGTTTTGCCCACTTTAATGGCTTTTGTTGTGCAACCAAAAATTTATCGCCGCCTGATTGGCCTCTCTTTGGTTGCGCTACGGTTCTTAGCCAAGTTATAATGTGGCCAACTTGCACTGTGGGCCGAAAGTCGGCCTTCAGCTTTTATGACTTCTGTTTTTTTTTTCTCCTTTTCTTTTTACAGCTAGCGCTTACTTTATGTTTATTGAGATGATTGTGGTAATTGAAATGTTTTTCATTGTGTGGCGTTCTCTCAAACACACACACACACACACAGACACTCACAGACACACACACGTGCGGAATGAGTAAAGGAACTCTGCCAATAAGTGTCACTTCTGGCTGACAAATCTCATAAAAAACAGCAACTTGCTGCCAGCCGGAACAGAATCATATTTGCCATGCAAATGCAAATAACAAGATAATATAATGCACACACACACACATACAGTAAGCACACATACATGAGCACTGAGTCGTGTGCAAGTTGCGGCACAGACAACACGCATACGCACCGTGCCACACTGGTAACAAGAGCGAGTTGCATTAAGAATGTCACCCAAAGAAATATGATTTATTTTTTTGACAATATTTCATATCGATTCGGATCAGTGGAGCGCATAAGAGAATTGGTTGATTTATTGAAAATAACGATAAAGAATAAATGTGACAGCCAGAAGGAATCATATAGTTGACTATAATATATATATATGTATTGTTGATCAGCATAAAAATCCGATTTAGCTAGAGATTTTAAATTTGTAAAATATGATCTTGTTTGCAAAACGCAGAACAAGTTTATTTTGTTTTATCAATAACTATGCAAATATATGACCTCTAAATTCAAATATAATGTAGGCTGACTAGCTCATATATGAAAATATATATTTTATATATATCAATTTTAGAAACAAAAACGCATTTTATTATTTAGCAAAGTGGTATCAGCAAAAAATAAATCATTGACAATTGTTACTTGTTTGTTGATCATTTTTGAATTAATTGCTTTCATTGAAATTGGTCACTCTCAAAAATAACAAGTTAACTTAAACCCATTCTAGCAATAACCTTGTGTTGCAATCTAGATTAATGTTGCACTCAAAACCACAAAACAGATCTCCTGTCATAGTTCATGTTGAGCTTCATATTTTCAACTTTTTCCCACTGTGCGCTTGTCTGGGAAATTTGCAAGGCGAAACATTTTTCATTCACGACGCTGATGATGACAACTTTTCATGTCAAATGCATTGCGATTTATCTTCGCAGCGTGTCACATGTTGTGTGTGTGTGTGCGTGTGTGTGTGTGTGTGTGTGTGTGTGTAAGTCGTAAATTTCACGCACAACAAAGCAGCGGTGGGAGCAGCATCCTTTCGAGCATCCATCCTGACATCCTTGCAAATTTGATGCCAAATCAAACTACAACAACTAATCATTTCTTCCCTCGTCCTCTCGTCCAGATAAAAATGTTTTGGATGCGCCAGTGGCTGCAAATGGCTTGGAGAATAATGCCGGGGAGATGGGCAAGCCAGTCATCCTGCCAAAGGAAATGGCACCGGACGTGAAGAAGGCCGTCGACGAGGGCTGGACAAATAATGCCTTCAATCAATATGTGTCCGATATGATATCCGTTCATCGCTCGCTGCCCGATCCACGGGATGCCTGGTGCAAGGACTCGGCCCGCTATCTGAGCAATTTGCCCAAGACAGATGTCATCATTTGTTTCCACAACGAGGCGTGGTCCGTCCTCCTGCGCACAGTGCACTCAGTGCTCGACAGATCGCCACCCGAACTGATTGGTGAAATTATTCTAGTGGATGATTTCAGCGACATGGGTAAGTTTCCGCTTTTGAGCATTCGCTGATTTTAGTTTGAGTTTGTCTAATTTGCTTTGTTGATGTTTGCAGCTCATTTGAAGAAAAAACTGGAGGATTATTTCGCTGATTATCCCATGGTGAAGATTGTGCGTGGACCCCAAAGAGAGGGCCTGATACGAGCCCGTCTCCTCGGCGCCCAGTATGCCAAATCCCCGGTCATCACCTATCTGGACTCGCATTGTGAATGTGCCGAAGGTAAATTTCCCATTTCCCGTTTACAATTTGTTTATTTTGTCTGTTTTTATGTTGGCTGCCCAAAAGTATGCAGCGAATTTATCCAATTAACTTGTCGGCTCATGTTTAATAAATTTGTTGCATATTTACCATATTTATATATATATATATATATATATATGGTAATTGAGTGCCAAATTGTTTGGGTCTGTTCTCGTTGACCCGTCTAAATTAACGCTAAATTAATTATTTGATTGCGCAACAAGCCGTTAAACAAACCAACGCTCGCATTCTAATATTCATTCCAACCATTCCCTGACACCATCAAAATGGGTACAAAGGGTCCACTGAAGTTGTGTTCGAGCTTGTAACAGGCAGAAGGAAGCATTAAAAGTAATGTTATATATATATTCGTGATCAACAACTGAGTCGGCTTGTATAAGCTAGTCGAATAGAACTAGAGACTGGAATTTGGCATATAAATTCAAGTTTATCATTTAACCGTCGATTGCACTTGTTTTTCGTCTATCGATATAAATCGATAATTGATACAAATAGAAGATGTAGTGGAGTATAATATGGATCTGCTGTAAAAATTTCATTAAGAACGATAACAAACAAAAACTGGTTTTTTATCTATAAGTTATTTAAAGGCAAGATTCAGAGTAACTCCTTGTCGAGCTGTCTCGTCTACAACAGTCTAAATTGTTTTAAAATGCAGTCAACAAAATAGCTACAAAATAAAGGAAATAGTAAAATCAAATACGAATACAAAACCAAAAACAAAAGCTAAAACATAAAAATGTAAGCAATGTTTTGCTTCATTTTATTATTATTATTTTTTTTTTGTTTAGTCGCTTTAGGCGCATTTCGCAAATCCCAAGAGTGCTCTAAACGTGACCATCAATTTTGGTGTAACATTTGATAGCCCAAAGATGAGATTCCTTGCGACAATAACAACAACAACAACAACAACAAATGGCAATAAAACAAAGCCAAATAGTAAATCACTTAATCTTCACTTTTGTATCTATTTTGTTTTTGGGTTTTCTCTGTTTCGGTTGCCACTCGAGCGTTGATGGCGCTGATTGCTTTGTATTCGTCTCCAGAAATTCATTGTGTTTAGGGCTAAAATGATGGAAGAGCAAACAGAACACAATCAATTTTGTTTATTGTACACGAAATCGATGAAACCAAGAGACAAAGCGAGAGAAATGCGAAAACTAACGAAAAAATATTGCAATACAGAAAAACTTTTCAGTCGAAGAACTTGTGTGTGTCTGTGTGTGTCTATGTGTGTGTGTGTGGAAAAGTTGTTTTGGTTCTTCCATTTTATTTGGGAGTCGTCATCGTCGTTGTGTCCAATACAGATATATGATGGATGACATGACCAACAGGCCTCGGACAGCACTTGGCCAAACCAATTAAATCCAGCTACAAACTAAAATCGAAGAAATACCATTTTCATTGCAGTTTTTCCTAGATTCACAATAGATTCTCGCTTGAAATTGTTGAAATGTTAAAAATTACATTCCAAAAAGTGCTTGTAAAAATAGGTGAAAACTTTGCAGTGCTGTAATTTGCCCAAAAAATTAACTGCATTTGAAAAACAATAACTTTTTGTGGATGATTTGATCTTTGCATTAAAAAAACATTTAAAGTTGAAGGTGTGATTCCTAATAGATATTTATGTTATTATGGATACTCAAGAAATGCTTGTTAGGTAGGTTCAAAACTTTCCTATGCCACAACTTGGTCAAAGATTAATCGACTTTCGAAAGGAAGGGCTTCTTAATTAGGACTTGGCTCCTAGACTAAAATTCGATTTTGGCTCGATATTAGTGTTAAAATAATTAGCTCAAAAAGTGCATACTTTACCAATACTCAATTATTAATTGACAATTTGAATTTATTCAAATTCCCTAGGTAATTGCGAGTATCTCTTTAAAATTCACTTATCTTAACCCTAGGAAATATTTCTATAATATCATCAATCTAATTTCCCTCTCACTTTCTCTGCTGATTCGCAGGTTGGCTGGAGCCACTGTTGGATCGCATAGCGCGCAACTCGACCACGGTCGTCTGCCCAGTTATCGATGTTATCGATGATACGACTCTGGAGTTTCACTATCGCGACTCCAGCGGCGTCAACGTGGGTGGCTTCGATTGGAATTTACAATTCAGCTGGCATTCGGTGCCGGAACGTGAGAAGAAACGCCATAACGTAAGTCCAAGCTTATTTAACCAAAATCCCGTTACCAAAACCAAACCAAACCAACCGAACCCAACCCAACCATTCCCGAAAATTATAACAAAAGGGTAATTTTACCGCACGACCACATTGAAATTTTCAAACAGCGAAAATGTGGGCGGACTTTTATGTGTTGTGTGCCGCGTGTTTGTTTAAGCACATGCCGCCATTATGCTGCAGCTGTGTGTGTGTGTGTGTGCGTGTGTGTGTGTTGACTCTGTGAGTGTGCAAGTGTGTGTATTGTTTGGTTAGTTTGGCTAACCAAACCCTTTAACGGTATGCTGAAAAATCGGATTCCGCACACACAGCGGAAAACATGTAGCCGTTTAAAATGCTCGAACGTGACCGCCAACAGCGATATACATGAATGTGGCTATCAAAACTAACACACACACTAACACACACACACACACACACATACACTAACACACACAGTAAGAAAAACATATCCTGCGAGAGCTTTGTGGATTATGATATTTTTTAGTGTTGACGGTCCATCTGCGATTTATGCATTTAGCTTTTTTATCCCAGGGATAAGCTAAAAACTAGAAGAGCATTTAAAACAATTGCAAATGGATAAAAACTTAAAAACTTACAAATCTTGAAAATGCAATTTAATTCAGCATCTCAAAGACTCGAATGAATTGAAAGGAATTAAATTTAAATTTAAAACAAATGTGAAATTCGGAAATGTTTATTATTTTCTTCATAAATCATAAAGTAAAGTTAAAGCCAGAAATCAAACTTAAACAGCATTTAATCATATTTATTTTTAAAGGCAGTTGACACAATTTAAAGTGTATTTAAATCTGTAATCTGCTCTGTTTTAAATAATCTCAAAGAAAATGCGATAAACCTTAGTTTTACAATTTGGTGCGGTCGATTTGAGATTTGCTTTTACATAAAGCAAATATTATAAAATATGCCCACGAAAAATAAATACATTTATTATTTGAAAAAGGGTTTTAAAATTGTCAAAAAGGCTTTTGATTATTTTTCGGTTGTTAAATCAAAAAGCTTTTAGCCTAAATTGAATTAGGTTGTTTAAACACCTTTCCACATGCTGCACGCAGGCAACTGTGCAATTGTTTATTATTTATTTTCATATGAATATGAAATAATCGTGTATTTTATGCCAAATTTTGTGTGTGTGTGTGTGTGTGTGTGTGTGTGTGTGTGTGTGCTTGAAAAATGGTTTGGCAAACACAACATGTGCAATTTTACACACACACCCACTTGTCCAACTTGATGGCTCTCAGTTTAGTTGTCAAGTGGCCAAAAACTGTATTTTGTGGCAGCACACTTGAAACCGTCAGTTTATAATTTGTACTCATCTCTCTCTCTCTCTCACTCTCTTTGTCTCTGTCTGTCTTTTAATGAGAGATTTTTGTTGCTCTTTTAGCCTTAATTTGTTGGCTCGAACATTTTAATTAAACCACACGCATTCATTCTTAATTACAAACATTTGTCTTTTGAGTGGCTCCGGATATGGATATAAGCAGTTGCATGCAGCAGCAGCAACAGCAGCAGCAGCAGCAGCAGCAGCAGCAGCAGCAGGGAGCATGTTAAATGATATTACGAATACGCCGCGTTAAATCGAGCCAAAAATAATATACGGAAATTACGAAGCCAAGTGAGCCAAAGCTGTGGCACGAAGGCTGACTGTGTCAAAGGGTGCGGAACTGCAATTAAAAGCCAAAATTGTTAACAGCAAATTCTCGACTGCTGCCGCTGCTGCTGCTGCTGCTCATGTTGCTGCTGTTGCTGGTGTCGCAGTTGCAGCTGTTGTTGCAACGTTGTCTTTTGCGGCGTATATATCTGGCATAATTGTTTTTACAAGCGCCAAGGGAATTTATGAGAACATTGTTGCCGAAAATCCATGCCACAAAACATAGTCAAGGGGAGGTGGGGTGTTGGGCGCGAAGGGATGGGGTTAAGGGAAGAGGCTGTGGAAAGGGGAAAATGGATGTGGAAGTGGAAGTAAGGCAACACATTTTCATTGCCCGCCTGCAGCTGCACTTAGCGGCTAAATCAAGTAGAGCATTTCCTGAGCACCACATTGGCAATTTGCCGGCACTGCGAAAATGGAAAAAGAGCCATAAATGTTGTCACAAATGTATGTGTGTGTGTGTGTGTGTGTGTGTGTAGATAATGGCTGGCGGAGCACTAGCATAAGACAAATCTTTGAGGAAAAGATTGGAAAGGGTGGAAAATGCTCGCATGTGCGACAAAACGCAATAAACGACAGTTGGAAAGTTTCCGCTGCGTCAAAAATTGAAAAGCTTTTTAGCAATAGTAATAGTGAAATGTGGAAGTAAAAGTGGCAGCAGAAGTTGGAGTAGAAGTGGAAGTGGAAGTAGGAATATAGAAGTAGTTGTATACATCAAATACTACTAGCTTATGTAAGTTGTACTTCTGAGCAATGTCTGAGTGCCGTGCAATCTGAAGAGTCAACCGAAAAATGCGGACAGGTTCTTGCTACACTCAGCGAATAAATCGTACTGAATTTTAGAAAATCAACCTGAAATCTGGAATATTTTTAGAAATTTATTTGCATATTTCAACAAACATTTATTGTATACATAATGTATATTTTATAACTATAAAATAATAAATACGCATAATCCTTATAGAGTAGATTTTAAATAACTGATATTTTGAAAATTTATTTTAATCAAAAACATAAGTTTAAGGAAACTAAATCATATCGAAAATTCAGTAAAAAGTAATTAAATTTTCTTACTCGACTGCTTGGATAGCATTTGAATGATGAATTTATAAAATTTTTGAATTACATAAATACTAATGTCAAATAATAATTTAATTAACAAGCAATTTAAGAAGTTACATTTAACAAGAGAGAACGTTGCAGTCGGACGTAACCGACAGCGAAATACTCTGATACCATAATTTGTGTGCAGTCAAGAAATACTGTCCAAGTTTGCCTTTTTGAATGGGAACACATTCTGTTAATTCTTTATTATTTTTATATAAGTGGCACATGCGATCTTTGAAGGACCTCGCCAACAACCTACCAACCAAAATTGGTGACTGTATCCATTAAATTGTGAGAGATATGTGGACTTATCGATTTGCTAAAATCGAATTAAGCGGTTTTCTAGCTCCCTAGTGGACGTAGGAACAAAACCTTGATACTTTAACTTTTGAGGGTACTTTCCAGTATATGTTCCAAGTTTCAAGTCTCTATCTGAAAAAGTGCCGGAGAAACGCTCGTTCATACAGACTGACAGACAGGCGGACGGACGGACAGGATGACGGACATTGCACAAACCCAATATACTATATATGTATATACCATACAATATATTATACCTTCGGTATCATACTATAACAAGAAGAAGATCCCCATATAGTATGAGATATTTAATGAGAAGTTTTGCTAAAGGGTAACTCCTAGTCGAGCTTTCTTACTTGTTGTTTTTGTCATGCACTGAAGAAATAAGAAAAGCCATAAATACTGTTTCTTTCTTATTTCGATTGCAAATCGATCATGGCAAATATAATATATAGGGACTTCCATTATTGATGTAGCTGTATTTATAAGTGAATTCAGAATTAATTATTATTGCATGATTCAAAGTATTCCGGAGAGTCATTGACTTTGTTGAGAATGTATTTTGAATAAGACAATTTATTGCAATGCGTATCTGGTCTGAATGTACTATTAAAAATAAGAAATAAGATGACATCAAACTTCATTCAATAATATTTAATCTTTAATAAATGGATTCAATGTAATTTTCTATATACAACTTTTAGATCTATGTTATCTTTTGATAAACATTGCACTGGAATCAAGAGCATCTTATTGTAGATTACATAAAAAATATATTCTCAAGGTATTCAGGTACTATTTCAATCCCTTCTCGGCCTTATCATCATCTCAACACGTTTTAGCGAAGCTTGGAGACCCGTAATTGATTGCCAAATAATGCCCAGGCCACGTTTGGTTTCATTATACCTTCCCATCAGACAGCTGTCAAATATAAACATACATTAAAATACATACAGAAGATGCTCACTAATAGAAACAGAATGTAAATATTACCTGAAATGGCAATTCGTGTACCACCAGGCACCCGTATAGTATTTAGCACAATTGGCATAATTGCTCTGATCGTTGTCCTTATCCCGTGTTGAGAACTTTTGACCCTCATGTATTCGCAAATCATCGCCCGCATCTCCAAAGTATTTGCCCAAACTGATCAGTTTGTATGCTTCCTTTTCGCTATCGATTGCAAATCGATCGTATTTTGCAAACGCATGTTTTCCTTTGTAGTCCTCCATGGTTATGAGTAATTCTTGATCTTCAGCTGTGGTCATGAAATGAAGTTTGTCGAGACCAATAAAGAACTCGCCAGATAGATTGCCAAAGCCCTTTTTGTAATCATTCCAGAACAAATAGAAGTCCACACTTCCATCCTGACGCCTCAGCACAGTTGTCCAACCTCCGCCCTGTGTTTCCTCATCGCAACTAACGAAAATCGGTTGCCGACTGAAGCCGGGCACGACGATCTGATGAATACCACTTTGACGATTCACAGCCGGAACATCCTCACAGCTGCTGGGAAATTTAAATGGCTCATTGAGTTTACCCATAATTTCATTCAGCAATTTGCTCTGCCTTTTCTGTTCTGATATGATTTTACGCATCACATCATTAATATTGGTTGTCGTTTTGTTTAGTTCACCCATCAGCTCACTGCGTAATTCGATCTGACTCGACAGTTTGATTCTGTGAATAAATCTTTGAAATGTTTTCGAAATACAATTCAAATTTCCAATACGAACCTTAAACTTTCGCCTCCACTTTTTTGTACAGCAATTAATAATAAGAACACGGTGCAAATAAATTGAAACATTTTGTTTGAATATTTAAGTATTTGAATTGAGCACAGATCACACAAAACTGAAGAAACTGAGTTTCTGTCTGTTGAATTTATAGGCAGCTTTCAGCTTGCTTTTAGTTATAGTACATATATAAATACTATATAATATATAATATTTTAATATTTTTCCAAGAAACATAAATTGTTGGAAACAATAAATTACCGACGATTTTTATTTATATTTAATCTACAATCTGTCTAAATATATATATATAGTCTAAATATATATATACATTTGAATATATATATATATATTCTTTAATGATAATGACTCGCATGATTTTTTGTCAACTCAAGGCGTATGTCTTATCAGGTTCGCTAATGTCCGGTTCTAAAGAATTCGCTCGATGTCGCTTCCCCAAGTGGCACCACAAACAATATTTGTCCAGCCCAGAAATTCTTCGTTATCAAATTTGCTTGAATTTGAAAATGGGTAATCAAAATCAACAGCCCGATTGATATGTCATGTCTGTTTGTCCGTCTGTATGAAAACGGATTATACCTTTGGTATAATAGTATAAAAATCAACCTGCAATTTGCGCATTTTTTTTTTAAATTGTACAAAATCTACATTGAATTTAAAATATACACTGGAAAATAAAAAAAGCTGTTTATTTAGGAAAACAAAAAACGTTGCGAAAACATACTTACTGAATAATAGGCTGAGCTGAATATGGGGATTAAATAAAATGCAGTTCGCTTTTTTCTGAGTGTACCTGTGCAGTCTTACATTTACCGTTACATACCCCATGAAGGCTCTCCGCAGCTGTCGACAGCTGTTGACAGTCTTAAAGCTGGCAACTTTTGCTGTGTGTGTGTCCAAAAGTTGCTCAACTTGTTACGACAACAGTCGTCGCAGCAACAACAACTCCAACAAGTAATAAACATTGCAGAGCTAGTATCAAAAATACATATTCGTTAGGAGTAGCAAACAGTTCCTTTCCGCACCACCCCCCAGGACTCTCACCCTTCGTCGCTGTTGCCACCTGGCAGCAAAAGTTGCGCCATTTGTGTTTGTGTTTTGTGTTTGCTGATTCCTGAAGCGTTGCTTTTGCAATCGATATATTTGAAAAGCTATTTGTTTAGAAGGGGCCGCGGGGGCAGAGTGGGTGTTGGGGATGAGGCAGCTGATTGCGCGTGAGTTGCGTTGCTGCTGAGCACAGCCAACGGCTAATGGATTTGGCATTAAACTTGGCAGCTGCCAATTTGCTTGGATGCCCACAAACAAACCCCGAACCCTCCCACCTCCCCCCGCGCATTAAATCAGCAAATTTTGATGTTCAAGTCTTGGCAGCGATTTTGGTTGTTGGCCCTCATCGCCTGAGGCGCCATAAATCACAATGCGTTTTCCCCCAAATTGCGAATATTCCCGGGTTGTGTTTAAATGCCAACTAAGCGTAAATAATATTTATACAACAACCCGAAGCAGCGTGAATCCTGTGCGAAGTTTAGCGCTTATTTCTATAACATTTTTATTGCCATTCCTTCTTTCACCTGCTCAACTGTCGGCACATGCCACATGCCACATGCCGCATGCCGCACGCCAAGCGCACTCGTTCCGTTAACCTTTTAACATGTTTTCCTGACTGACTTTTTCATGACTCATGTTTCGTTCTTTTCGAGCCTTTCTTTCATCAGTTTGGTTTTTAAAGCCTTGTTTTATTGTCTTTCCGCTCGAATAAATGTTTTTTAAAGTATTTTTCAGTTGTTGCCTTTTTTCAATTGTTTTTCAGCTTTTATTTGTTCATTCAGCTTTTATGGTTACAGTTTAGACTAAAGTTTTCGCTGCACATCTTTGGCAATAATGCTAAACACAATAAAATATATATAGTCAATATTTTGTCTATAACTTTTCAACCAATTTTCACCTGCAGTCAAAACAAAAGTTTGCTTTATCTTATTTGATATGCTAAAAAAAAAGTTTCCCAATATCTTTCCAACAACTGTGGAAAACTGTATCAAACAGCTGACGAAGCAACAATAAATCGAAATATGAGTTGTTGTCTAAAGAACTTTTAAAAAATCATCAGTTAAGGTTGTTGTTATTTCTTCAATATGCTGTCAATCAAGTTTCAAAATCGGATTACTATATACGATATTAAATGAGATCAACTGGAATGTTGTCAAAGATAGCTTTTTTTACGAGTTCTCATTTTTCCACAGCACGCAACAAATGGCCAAAAAGTGCAGAGTGTGCAAAAAGTGAGGCATTTCAAATGCAGAAATTGCTATATAAAAATAAATATAAAAATAAATAAAAAATAAAAATAAAAACTAATTTGTTCTTCGCTTGCGGCCAACTAACTACAAATAATGAAAATTCCGCCTAGCCGCGAACTAATCCGCTCGCGTTATTTTTTGTTCATGGTTGTTATTACCTCAAAGCCAAGCAAAAACACAAACAAGCACACAAACAAACACACACACGCACACAAATCTCAAATAACCCAAAGCGCATAAGGGAAAAACTTCACATGGAATACAAACAACAACAACAACAAAAACAACACAAATTTAATAAAAATCCCTGAAAAAGAGAAAACGTGAAAATGTTTGGAGTGCGGCAAAGTTGCACGGCTTTGTTGTGTGGCCTGTGTGGCCATACAAATACTAATCCAATTATTTGAAATAGAACCTATGCGACGAGTGTGCGAGAGAGACACAGATAGGTAGAGAGAGAGAGAGAGAGAGAGAGAGAGAGATGGGAATAGACTAAAACACTCATACGCAACGTTGGCCAAGCATTTAAATATACATAGGAGACTATCTAGTATCATGGCATCCATAGGCTTTTTTATGCGTGCCACATAACACAAAACGCTGCCAGAGAGGCAGAGAGACTGTCACTTACACACACACACGCACACACACACGCACACGCACACACACAGTTAAGCTTTAGCTATATAAATTGTTTGGCTGTCGTCGTCTCTTATCCTCGTCTGTGGCTGTGTAATGGGCCTGTGTGGATAGGTAAATGGTTTCTAATACTCTACAGACACACACAGATACACTCGCACACACGCACACACACACACACACCTAGCACGTTTCATTTCATTTCTTGCGCTTTACGTTTATTCCATTCTGATTGCCTATGCGTGCGTTTTCCGAGCCTTTTTCTCCATTTTTACGTGGCAAGTTGTGTTTGTAGTTGTTGTATTTGTGAAATCGTGCAAAACATGGGGTAGCCAAAGCATTTTTGCCTCGTTACGTCTCGAGTGTGTTGTGTGTTGTGTGTGTGTGTAAAATACGCTGCGTATGCGCAATTTCTAGCTTACACGCCCCAATGACAAATGTTGAGCAGTCAATTTACAGCAGCAGCAGCAGCTTCCTCCTGGCTGTTGTTGCAAGGCTCACTTGCTGTGCTGCCTTCTTTAATGCTAAAGTCGATTACGCTTTTATGTCAAAGTCAATTGGATTTTAGCATCCATCACAGCACACAGCAAAACGACATTAGATCAAAAAAAGAAAAAAGAAGCCAAGTTGCAAATTAAGCTAATGACACACATATGTTTGCAACAACTTGCCTTGTGTATTGCAGAGTAAGACTCGACTGGGAATGTGAGGAAAGAATATTATTCGAATGAAAAAGAGGCTTTCTTTCTATGCAGACTGAAATATGCAAATATGAATTGCAAAATTGTTGTCTAGTCTCAATTTGATACAGTTGGGCTTTCTTTAAAGCAAAGTTTTGTTTTATGATTTATAGTGCCTAATTTATCCTTACATAACTTTCAAATGTATCAACTTTAAGCTCTCTGGGTGATTGTGACTTGCAGATACAAATCGACTAGGAAAGTCATGAAATGGAATTTTAGGGACACAGACTGGCATTTTCAGCTAAGCTAGAAATAATAAAGTTGTAATTTAATTCGGATTGAGTTACTTTAAGTCAGCAAATCTAACTCAAAATAACACGTATCATAATTTTTGACTAATATTCGATTATCTATCTTTAATTAACTTCCGCCTAGTCTTGCAAATGTTTCCATCTTTAAACTTCAAGAAAAATCCCACTTGAAGTTACTTTAAGCATTTATTGCTGTGTTAGAAAACAATTAGAAAAAGTTGTCGAGACTCGGGGTTAATTGAATATTATTTAGTGCAACTTTAGTTGGCCAGACGATATTTGATAGCCCTCAGAATGGGATACCTATCGTTGGTGCAGAGTCCTCGGAAATCGTCGTAGGACAAGTCGAACAGAGCAACGCCGCCCAAATTGTTGTTTCGCACGTAGCCCGCCTTGTCGGCGGCGGTGTCCGGATCCTCAAAACTCACCCAGATGCCGTTGTCGCCCTTCTTATCAGCCGGACGATAGGCATACGAACCGAAACGCTTCGCCTGATCGACGACTCGAGTCAACGGGGCATTGGCACCCTTGGAGTAGGCATTGTTCTGGTTGGGCAACAGGGCGCAGACCTCGGGCCAACTGTAGATGCCATGCTGCTGAGTATTGGTGCCGACAGGGGCCTCATCCTTCACATGGGACACGGGCGGCAGACCCGTCTCACCCGAATCGTCCGATAGTTTCCAGGGGCGTCCATAGGAGGCAACGCCCACATTGATCTTGTTGGCCGGGCAGTTGTTGCGCAACCAATACTTGACCTGAGCATCCACATTGAACTCGGGATTGCGTTCGCTCAGCTCAAAGATGGGTGCGGCGTAATCCGCCAACTCCGGATTGCGTTGCGGCGTAAAGAAATCAAAGGCGGCCAGATTGACAAAGTCCAGATAGTTAATCACAGCGGGCACATCAAAGAAAACTAGGCAAATCAACAATGAAAATCAAAAGTAGAAATTATTTTTTATCTGAGTCACAAGGATTTGAACTTACGTGAGGCATTCACATTGGGCAGCACCGTTGTGGAGAGCAGCAGATTATCGGGACGCAGGACAGTCTTGATGTCACGCAACAATGAGGTATATTGTTCCTTGTGCTCCTCGGAGCGTTCGTCGACAATGGAGTCGCCGCTGAAGACCTTCTTGAAACCCTTCCAGAAGCTGCCCAGACCGCTGTGCACCTTCTTTGGCTTGTTCTTAGGGAATTGCCAGGCAATGTCCAATCCATCAAATCCGTAGGTCTTCACCAGGGCGTACACTGTATTCACGAACGTGGAGCGACCTGCGGGATTCTCGAGCAGTTCCATATACTTGTTGGGCAAATCCTTGGCATCCTCTCCGGTCTCAATGTCCTTGTCACCGCCCACGCTGAGCAGCACACGCAGATTGGGATATTTGCGCTTCAAGCGTGTCACCGTACGGTAAAGCCCCTTGCCCAGATCCAAGTCCAGCTGCTGGTTCAGACTCACGGCCTTGTGCGAATCCCGCTCGAGGCCCGCATACCCGTAGATCAGATAATCGCAGAATTGTAGAGCGGGCTCCAAATCATCAATCACCAGTTTGCCGAGACCTACAATGGGAAACAAAGAATTATACAGTTATACACATGCCAAAATTGAGTGGGTACTTGTTGAAAATATCAGAATTATTTAAAAATAAAAAAACACATCTATTGCAAAGTACACACAAAAGTGCTTTTTTAAAAAAATCTTTGCTGAACTTTGCCCCATATATGAAGTAATCCGGGCAATCATTAAAAATTTAATTAATTTACTTTTCTCTCAGTGTACTCGGGGAATTATTATGTTTATTGTTTGTTATTTTCCAATTCATATTCATTTCTAGTTAACATTGCTGTACTTTGCTTTGTACTCCAATCAATCTTCATATTTTTCTCTCAGTGTGCTCTCGGGGAATTAAATAATTGTTGGCACTGGTCGTTATCGCCTCTCAAGAGACATAAAAAAAACAAACACATCAACCTAATTTCCAGAAATCGCAGATAAGTCGCACTTTTGTTTCCAAGCCACTCCACACACACTTCTTACATAGATGCGAGTTGTGTGTATGTGTGTGTGTGTGTGTGTGTGTGTATGTGTGTGTGTGTGTGTGTGTGTGTGTGTGTGTGTGTGTGTGTGTGTATGTGTGTGTGTGTGTATGTGTGTATGTGTGTGTGTGTTTCATCTGGGGATATTACGTAAGCACTTTGTTCCACTCACCTTCCTTGATGAAACTAGACGAGTCATAGTAGCAGACCAAGTGCCGCTGTGAACCCACCGGGTGGTTCTGCGGCGGACCCACTTTGCCAGCCAGAGCACCACTGGCAAAGCATGCCAGAAGCGTTGCCAGCAATGCCAAAGTTTTCATTATCTTTGTCAGTGCCGAATTTCGTTGTCTCGGAGAAAAATAAAAATTGTGTTCGCCGCTTGGCCGCCGACTTGAAACTGAATGCTTGAGCGGATCGAAGCTCTGATCGAAGTGGCGAAGGTTGAGCGATGTTGTTGTTGTTGTTTTTGCTCATCTTCTAGTTATTTTAATTTGTTTGTGTACTTGAGTAAAGCGCGAGTTGATCAACAAATCAGCATTGAGACATAGACAAAGATTACGAGGCAACTTCAGTAAATACAGTGCGCTATTGATATAATGAACCTATGATGGATACTAGTTATTATGTTAATCATTTAAAATGTGTATAGATATTATTTAATTCCAATAAGTAATTTTGTATTTATGTTTTGTTTGAATGATTTAAAATATGTGCTTACATTTATAAATGCTAAGAATACAAATAGCAAAAACTATCACAGTCTGGCCAAAACTTTAGCTATAAATTTCAAATGAGATTTGACTTTCATTTGTTTTCCATCCACGCACAGTTTTCACTGTACCTGTTTGTCATGTATAGATTTGCTTGTTGTTTGGTCCCAGAATCCATTTAAATGTTGATTTGTTTGTCTGCTGGCTGCTGCGCAGCTGGCAGCAAGTTCGCATTTAGTGTTTGTTTCTAAACCTTAACGGCTTTTATTCTCAGAAAAGGTAATTCTTCTATTTTTTCGTCGTCTTCTTTATTGTGCCTGCCTGTTTGTCTGTTATTTTTTTTCCATTTTTGCATAATCGCTGTCCGATCCAATTTACATCTTTCGCACTCTTCGTTCATATTTCATTTGGCTGTCCGTCAGTTTCCATTTATTTACTTTTGGATGACCTCTCTGTGATCTCTCTCACTCACACTCTCTCTCTTCACACACTCTTGAGTGTGATAACTGTTTACGTATTCATGGGCATGTGCACTGTATGTGTGTGTGTGTTTGTGTTTGCGTGTGTGTGAGCGAGATAGCTAACAGATGAGAACCCAATTCGACACTTATCTCTCTGGCACGCACAAACTGGCATACGAGCACTGGAAGAGGCACAGCATAGAACTAAACTGGTCTCCAGTTCCAGTTCCAGTTCCATCTGCTAATTTGCATAAAATGTTTGTTGGCCAATTTAACTGTTGTTGCTGCTCACAATTTGGTTTTGCCTGCTGCTGATTTTCGTTTATTTGTGTCAATGTCAGAAAGTGCATTTGGCTCGATTTCATTTTTCTCTTTGTATCAATTTGTAGTCACTTATTTTTTTATTTTTTTTTTTTTTTTTTTGTAGTTCAAAGCAATTATCACCTTTTAAGCGCGTCACTTTCATTGCACAATTAAAAGCAATTTGCGTGGGCAACTAATTGAAATTGAAATTGAAATTGCCGCTGGCTGTGTAATTTACATAAGCCACAAGTGCAAAAAAAAAAAAAAAAAAGAAGAGCAGAAACATCTGGCCACGTAATAATAAAGTCTATTACACGCACGAGCTGAGCACACCTAAAAAATGAATATAAATAAAGGCATCGACTAGTCAAAGGCAAATTGAATTTAGTTGCGAAATGGAAACCGAAAAATAAAAATAACAAAAACGTAACCCGATGCCGAAAACCTCTTTTAGCCAAATTCTCATCCACTCCGTCTGGTTGCTCTTTTTAGCTATCGTTTGCCTTAGAATTCTTTTTTATATTTGTTTGTTTTTTTGTTAATTAATGGCAATCCAGTTTTGGGGTCTACGACAGCCAAAAGGGTTAGGCTTACCTTTTTTTTTGTGTTTTTTAGACCTCTTACGCTTGTGGGCGTTTCTGTTTTAATATTTTGCAAATTCATTTGGCTCAAGTCGAGCCCAGCGGGCAAAGTTATAACTTACACATTTTCGGTAAAATTACATGCAGTTTAACTTTTAATTGAAATGTTGTAACGAGAACGGGTTTTGGAGGTTGTGGCTGGATTGTTGGGGGGAGAGGAGGGGTTATTGTGAGTTTGCCAGACTGAAAAGCACATGGAAACCCTTTAGATAAGCACTCTTATAGTTTTTAGCTGCCTGCCTGGGCAATGTATAAAACTCAAATGAGTTTCCTCCTCTGCCTCCGTCTCCTCCATCTTTCTCTCTTTTATAAACAGTGAAAAAACAAAGTAAGTGAGTTGCTTGAATCTTATTCCAATGAATAATTGCTTATATTGAGTCAGCTTATTATTAAATTTTTTTAAATATTTTTACTCTCATATTTTTAATTTAAAATCATTAAATTATGCAACTATTCATTAGCAGCTTTTATATATTGTTATATGTATAGTTCGTAGGTTAATACGAATCACATTTAAATGTGGATTCAGGTTTAATTATTTAATAATTTAACATCAGGTTTTCAGTCATAGTGGTTTAGTTTTTCTCAGTGTGTGGTGTTTTCCCGGTCGCTGTTTAATTAAACATGCAGCGAGCAGCTGAAAGTCGACTGCACATTTGTATGAAAAGTCAAAAGTGTAGCAGCGCACGGCTTATTGTTGTGTGGCATGTGGCATGCCCCTTGCGCCCCTTAAGCGCTCGGTGTCCGTTAATAATGGCGAAATTATGTTATTCGAAAATTATAAAATGGACGCCAATTAAAATCGAGCTTAACTGGCACTTGACGCTGCCACCTTGGCGATGATCGCGTGAGGCGATAGTTTTTGTTGCGATAGCTGAACTGACTGAAAATTTAAGTTTTAAGCTTATATTTGTTGGTGTTTAGTTTCTCATATACATCTGGAACTTACAGGTTTGAGGGAACTACAAATATTAACAAAATTTTGAAAAATTGTGAAAATAATTGGAATTTAATTTTGAGAACAGCTTAAAAATAATTATGCATATTTATAGATACTCATTTTATTAACTATGATTAATTATAATCATTTATTTATTATAATTAATTTATGGTAATTTTTTTAAAGCTTTTATGGGAAGAATTATTTAAATAAAATATATCCGACTATATAAAAAATAAAAGATAAACATTTGACCTAGAAAGACAGTAAAAAACATATTGCAAATATATTAATATTTTTAACCTGAAAATGGGTAAATAGCAGACTGACAAATCGAATCGTTCCGGTTCCGGGACGCAATGTGAGAAGCTTCCGGCAAAGGATATGAGTTGGTACCTGTTTTATTTTCGAGGTATTCTGTTCCGTTTTTGTATTATATATAATAATAATATCTGTTCCTGTAACTGGCAGCTAAAAAAAATGTTAACTTTCGTATGAGAATTTAAAAAGATAATGTTGCGGTACCGGTTCCAGTTCCTGTTTGACACCCTGCTGCATATTTTAAAAATTAGTTATGGGGCTGCAGTTTTTCATTAAATTGTATCCAGCACCAATCTTTAACAGGAAGGGAGGGGGGTGTATTCAAGGGTGCGGAGTATCGAAAGGTATTCTATTGCATAGCAGCGAACCAGACCAGGAAGAGCAGGGGTTGGAGGAGGAGGAGTGGGTGGGGGAGGTGTGAAGGAGGAGGAGCAGCGAACCGTAACCAGAACCCGCTCATAACTTTGCATATTAAGCTGCGCAGGGAAAACACTCGAATAACTTTGCTGGCAGCCCGCAGCTTACGCTTTTTGTTGTTGTTGTTGTTGTGGTTGTTGCACCACCAAATAAAACCATAACAATGATAAGGGATAGGGGAGGAGAGTGTTTGGGGGGGGGGGAGATAAGAGAGGAGGAGAGATACAGAGTACAGAGTAACGGGCTACAATAACAAGATCACGCTGCAATCCCCAAAGCTCGCAAATGTATTCATTTGCACCCAATGCAATGAGGACGACGACGTGGAGCTGGCGGAGGAGGAAAGGGGATGTGATTGGGCTCGGGTTTGGGCTTGGGGTGAGGAAAATGGCACGCAGTGTAAGCCGCAACGAGTCTGTGAACAGAAATTTTCAGTATGTTGCATTTCCCGTGGCTAACGACCAGTTGGGCGACTCGTGGTTATTTGTGGGCGTGGCAGTCGCCATTTTTGCCCCCCAAAGGTGATTTGTGTGCGTTCGCCCATTTTTTGCAGCTGTGGAACAGCATCAACAGCAACATATGCAAATCACTCACTCAACCGTGAGAGGAGAAACGGACTAGCCAAAGTCCAACACCAGCACCAACACCAGCACCAACACCAACACCAACACACACTCACACACACTCGCACACACACTTTTTGGCTGTGCATGAAAGTCAGCTTACGAGTCGAATGATTTATTAAAGAGCGCTCGTAAAAATGCACAACACACTCCACAAAAGAAACAAAAAACAAACACTGCAAAAGTGAAACCCCCCCAAACAAAACAAACAAACAAATAAAAAAACAAGCAAACAATATTTATGGAAGTGTGAGGATGCGTGACTAACAAATACCCCAAATTATTTATTAACTTAAGGAAGGAGTTTGCTATTCAAACTTATTTCGTGTACTTTACTCAATTCCTGTTTAAGTTGTTGAGCGAAAAACACTGTTCAGATTATTTTATAACTCGGTAGCAGGGCTATAAAAAAAAGAGATAAAAATACTTAAGTTAATTTGCAAAAAAACTCTTTAAGCATGCGAGGAATAATTAAACTTGTATTATTTTGAGCGCAGCTGAATATTTTTATTAAGTTAAGCAGAAACTTGAATCAAGTTTTTTGTAGAATTCCAGACAAGCATTTACAAATTCAGTAAGTTTTTGAATCTGTACTTGAATTAAATTATTCATTTTGCTTTTGCTGTGAGTTTATTGAAGCGAAATGTAGGCTTGAAAATATTCTAGTTTCTATGCTTAATTCCATTTAAGTTTGTTCAAATGAACTTCTGCTGCATGAATTGCGCTTTTGTTTCATATTTTGAGTATATTATGTTCTCATAGTTTAAAAGATTCACTGGCTCCAAGGAACAAAGCTGTTGGCCAGACTAGTCCATATCATCTATCCATGTTCATATTTCAGCAGATGGATTCTTTGGCCCCCATCAGTCGTTGTGGGACTGGTATAAGCTGTTGTGTGTACATATATCACTACAGTGTGTGTGTGCGTGTGTGTGTGTGCGTGTGTGTGTGTGTGGTGTGTGTGTGTGTGTGTGTGCTCAGCAAAAATGCATGAGAAATCGCTATGGAAATAAACAAGAGCAGAAAAAGCAGCAAACTACTAAAAGTAGATATGAAATTTTTAAGGTCTTTCACTCGAAACAAACAAAATGTTGTGCAACTTCTCTCAACCCAACACACTCCACTTCACTGCCAGCTGTCGCTTAGTGGGCAAAAGGGTAGGGGTTGAAGTGGTGAAGGGGCTGGGATGGGAGTAGTGGGTTGGGAATTGGGGAGCCAGTGACTTGCCAAGTGGCCCCACTTTGTGAGCACATCCATCAACTGACAGCAGTTGGTTCATTTTTAAGCAGTTTTCGCAACCGATATTTTGTGCATGGCAGACAACATTATGGCACTATCCACAGACAATCCCCCCTCTTCCCCCCAAACCTCATTTCCCTTCTATTCGTCAACCAGCTTTTCCTGCCATTTAACCCTGACATGCTGATAGATGAGTCCATATAGTTATAGCTATAGCTATAGCTATCGTTGCTGCACTTTTGCCTGCCCCGGCAGCAGCTTAAAGTGAAAGGCCACTTTACCATCTCCATCATTATCATCATGGCCCATCCAGACCCCCCTCCTTGACCCCCTTCTTCTGCATCCGTATTCGCATTATCAGCCGAAAATGTGGAGCAACTGTTTGGCTTGGACGCGTCTGCCTGCAGGTCATCATTATTAATTGGCCAGCAACGCATATTTCCAGCAGCAATTGCTGCTAATGGTAGTCCAGATCCAGGTCCTCCACCAGTCCACTTTTGAACATGAAGTACCGCATTTTGTGTGTGCTTCGCTTGCTCCGTGTACTTTGCATTCAAAACTTTGATTTATTCATTTTAATATCGATTTTGAAGTTTTAAGCTTTTTAAATATGCTAATTTATAAAATTCCAGCCCAGCTATCGAGAGCCAAAAGGTTGGCCAGGTCTTAAATGCGTGAGCGAAAAGTTGAATATTTAAAATATGCATTTAAATTAGTCTAATGAGTTTGTTAATACTAAGTTTAGCAAGTAACTTATTAAAACTGTTTGTGAAGCGAAGGTCGCAGCGCAAGTTAAAATTATAATCATAAGTTGGACAAATGCAAGTAAAGCTGGAAAACTAACAAGCAAAGTTGTGTAATTGATGATGGGCTCGGTTCAGTTATCAAGCAGCTCTCTCTCTCTCTCTGCCTCTCTCTCTCTGTCTCTCTCAATGTCAGTCCGTTATCATCATTCGCGCCATAAGCTAGAAATGGGCACGTACTTAACAGCAGTTTCCGTAACTCTTTCAACGGAAAGGGCTTTCCATGTTTCTCCATCTCTCTCTAGTCCCTCTCTCTCTCTCTCTTTCTATACCTTCCTGCTCCATCTTTCATGCAAATTGAGTGCGCGACTCGCATAGCCAAAATTTTCATTTTCAGCTATTTGAAAGGGAATCGGCTGGCAAAAAGCGACTGGGGGATATGAAATGAGAAATTTGAGATAGCAAAATGGATGCAGATGGAAATGAAGAACGAAAGCCATCGAAGAACACGTTTGGAATGAAAATTTTGACAACCACAGCTGAACGTCATCTAAATTTGTGTATAAGAACGTGAACAGTGGTATTCCAACCCCCTCCCCCTGCCCCTCACTCACACCACCACACGCCACACCCTCCAATACATGTCTCTCTCTCCCACACCTATTTTTCGCTCTCTCTCCCTCTCATCGGTAATAATGTTGTGTCCAGCTTTTGGGGCGCCACTCAACTTGAATAAGTGCGGGACAAATTAAATAAGCGGCCAAGTTGACGATGACCTTGCCCATTTCCTGTCTGGCGTCCTGTTTCCGCTTTGGGGCACGTGCCGCTGTCGCCATTTTTTATGAGATTATTTAGTATCACCTTGCCACAGGCAAGTGAGTTAAAAAGCTGCTGCGCAGCATTTGCTTTTAATTTTCATCAAATTTTCTGGCCACTCAACTCACTCCATCTCCAGCTCTGTATTTATCTCCATGTCTCTCTCTCTCTCTCTCCATCTCTCTCTCTCTCTCTCTCTCTCTGTGTTATACTTATATATATTCTGTATGTTGCACGTGCGCTCGTTTTACTGCTTAACACGCAGCGTTGCACTTTACTTTTATTGCACTTTCAAATCGCGCCGCGTGTAAAAATCGTGCAAAGTTTTCCACCCACGCAAATCTCGGTTGCGTTTTATTTTTCCGCCAGTGGCTCTGTCCCAAAGGATACAAAACTTTTTCCAACTGCAATAAACGCTTTTTAAATGTATTTTTCAACTGCTCGAAAATATTGATTTTTACTCAACTTGCCCAAAGACAAAGACAAAGACATGGACACTCAGTAAATAAAAAAATATATATAAAATAGACCCTCTTAAATTAAATTAAGCCTTGTTTGCCTAAGGTTTCGCAAATTGGCTTTTTATCAAATTGATAAGAAGCACGTCTTAATAAATGTGTAAGCCTTGTTTGTTTGGGGCTTCTCAAAGTCAAGCAAATATTTGAAAATATTTAAAACTGATCTAAGTTAATTTAAGGCACAGGAAACCTTTGGAACGTTGATACAATTGCCTAAATTACTTATCTAAAATGTTCACGTACTTACTACCAGTTGGGGATCGGAAATTAACACTTATTTTCACTTAGGCCACATACTTATTTCAAGCGGTTTCTTTACTCAGTCGCTAGGGAGCATTTGTCCAAAATACCGACACTTGTCTTTTATTGCACCTGAGCGGATTTTATTGCAGGCTAACAAATAGAATAGTGAAGTTGCTCAAATTATAATGAATCGCTTAAAAACACTTGATTTGCAGCCAGTCAAAAAGCTATTCAAAGTAATTTTTATACTATGATATCGAATGTATAATAGTATATTGGGTTTGTGCAATGTCCGTCCGACTGTCCATCCTTCTGTATGAACGCGCGTTTCTACATATTCTGGAAAGTTCATCAAAAGTTAAAGTGTCGAGGTTTTGGTCCTACGTCAACTGGGGAGCTAGAAAACCGCTAAATTCGATTTTAGCAAATCGATAAATCCACATATCTCTCACAATTTAATGGATACAGTCACCAATTTTGGTTGGTAGGTTGTTGGCGAGGTCCTTCAAAGATCGGCATGTGCCACGCCCACCTCCGACGCCCACAGCCTACCGCCACTAAAATTTTTAAATGGCTATATCTTCCGCAGTTTTTGAGTAGGGAACGTCTAATTTGGTAGGTATATTACTGGTAGTCGCCTTTAAGAACCGATAACAAACCACGCCCACACCTGCGCCCATCATCTACAATGCCTATATTTCGGAGAGTGTAAATCGATGACTCCGTATATCTCCCACAATTTAAAGCTTAAGTCACCAAATTTTAAAGGTGTATTGCCAGTAATACCCTTAAAAAATCTTCAAAAAAAATTTGGACCACGCAAACTCCCTCCCATAAAAAACAATAAATGCCTGTATCTCCCGCAATTTAAGAGCTACAGTTATTAAACTCCGCCCCCAAAATCTCGAAAATTTCATACCTTCGGCCATTTTCTGAAATGCAAACTTGGACAGTATTTCTTGGCTGCACACAAATTATGGTATCAGAGTATTTCGCCGTCGGTTACGTCCGACTGCAAAGTTTTCTCTTGTTTCGCTCTTAATTTGATATAAAATTCGCAACTGATTTTCAAGAAATTAAACACGCTTTCAGCTTGGCTTTATCAGCTGCTAATAATGTGTGTTACGATTGCTTAGTAACAAGTTTTCCGGGAAATTTCACCATACCACCTTAAAGGGGTTGCCATGACTACGCCCAGAGTTGCCACCACAGCTGAACAAGAAGCGCAGTGGGGACGACGATGGCGGAAGATGAAGATGAATGTGCTGGGCTGAGAGAGAGCTGGGTTATGGTTTTGTGTTTTCGGTTGGGTTTTTGGGTGGTCTTCTTCTGCGCTTTGCTCCTGTTTCCTAATGCTTCCTGCGGCTGCTCCTTGCTGCTCCTGTTTCTCTTGCCATTCTGCTGGAACGTTAAGCACTCGCTAACGGTCCACTGAACCGGTAATCAAAGTAAATTCACCAAAGCAGGCAACAACTTTTTATGCTAATTTGATGCGTTTCATGTAACATTTTCTTGCTGGCCAGCAGTAAGTGTGTGTGTGTGTGTGTGTGTGAGTGTGTGTGTGTGTGTATGTGTGTGTGCTACATTTTAATAAGCTTTTAAGAGAGAGGTATTACTTTAAGTTGCGTTAAGCGGGTTAAGCACAACATTTGTTGAATACTGTTTTCTACTACTTTTTCCTTTGCTGCATTCTTTACACATCTGAAGTATTACTTAAAACTTGTTCAACTGTTAACGCGACTTTTTCAGTGCTTGCCCCATCCACAGATGCATGAAAACTTGCAAGACGACGGGGGTGCCTCTCTCTTCAAACTATAGAGAGATACACACATGCTGAGTGTGTGTCGATGCATGTGTGTGTGTGTGGTGTGTGTGGTGTGTGTGAGTGTGTGGTGTGCAAGCACTTGTCAAAAGTCAACTTCACATTATGTCAAGCAGCGTTTTTCCTTCCTTCCTGCAACGTTTTCTTTTCACACACACACGTATAAATATGTATACATGTTTATATATGTATGTACATATGTTTAGCTATATATTTCTTCAACATTTTGTGGCCTTGTGTGTGCCTGCCACGCCCTGTTCTCCTAGCACCTTAGCAAGCCTCAAACCCTACAGCCCTTAACCACACTCCATACCCCCCACCCCTGCTCCCCCCTCTAACCACATTACAGTGCTGCCTCGCATAATGCTACGCTGACATTTACGATATTCCCGGGCATATTTTTTTTTTGTTGTCGGTTTGCCACCCGCCGTTTTTCGTGACTGTTTTATTTGATATTAATGTGGCTTGCTCTTCTTCATTTTTCTGCTGGTTGCCTTGGGTGTTGCTGTGTTGCATGCCCCCAGGTTAGCACATTATTTCCATAGCACACACACACACAATCCCAGTGCGGCACTTTTTGTTTGTGTTTTCCGCAACTGAGCCACTTTTTCGTTGCTCGCCTGCCTAATTTGCGGCTGCTGCCACAAGTCGGAGAGGAGACATCACTTTGAGGCATCTTTTTGAGTGGGTCTCCTCGCTGCCAAAGCTCTACTCTTGACGGATGTCTTTGGCCGCTCCAAGAACCCATCATTTTTCAGCAAAATCAGGAAGAGAAGAGGACTCAGAAATTGTGTCGCAGCATAATAAATGCCACTAGATTTATTTGATATCTAAATAGGCTGTCATTGCGCCATTGAGGGCCATGTGAGAAATATGTGTGGCACTTAAGATGCTCTCCTTTTTTCAGCATAACAGCCATTTGCAGCAGTGGGGTATAATGTGCACTCTAAACTGTTTGTCATCCGGCTAAATGTGTGCCTCAAATCTTGGCTTTATTTGTTCAAGTTTTAGTTATGGAAATTCAAAATGCTATAATAAAATTCGATTTAAGCAAATAATATTCCTGACAAAGAATAGACTTGGAATACTTACTTATCACAGGATGTTGTAGACTGAGGAGTAACATTAATAAACTAGCTATTCTCACACTGGCAAAGAATCCTTAAAGCACATCAGAAAAGGATCATAAAGATAATATCCTAGGAAAACTTATTATCAACTTGAGAAATATAGAAACAGTCAACCCGTCAAAATTAGAGTTGATGGAAGAATAATAATAATAATAATAATAATAATAACAATAATAATTACAATAATTATAGTAATAATAATAATAATAATAATAATAATAATAATAATAATAATAATAATAATAATAATAATAATAATAATAATAATAATAATAATAATAATAATAATAATTATCTCTAAGATAAGTGCTCCTAGAATCTATTCCTTGAATCTAAACAAGAAACATTAGTCTACAAAAATATAGGGTATGGCTTAGTCAAGTGTATCCATTTTTCTTCGCCACGTAACTTTAAGCTGCATTTGATTGCTGGTGGGGGCAAGTGGCAAGCGAGATGAGTCTTTGTTTTGTGGCATATCTGCCGCAATGAATTGAATTGATTGATTGGTTTATAAATCAAGTGAAATTCATCGAAACCCGCTGAAAGGCTGCCTGATCCTTTGAGCCTGGCTAAGCCATATGGATTTCGAGTTCTTTACGCGAAACTCGAACTCATTTCGCATACCACATTCCGCATGCGGCACTCGACATAATTCGTTTTGCTATTGCCACACACACAACAAGTGGGGGAGGTAGAAAAAAAGTGGCCATATTTATCTGCTGTTGAATCATTTAAGCCACATTAAAAAACAATGCCAACGTCAACAACAACAACAAAAAATAACAAAAAACAAGCAGGATTTTAACGTATGACAAAAGCGCAAAAGTTGTGCGATTTTTGTGTTTGCACAAAACTGGCAACTGGCAACGACAACTGCAACTCGGCAACTGCAACTCGGCAACTGAAACTGAAAATGAAACTGCAGCTGCAACTTTCATCATCTTTTGGTGTTTATTTATTTATGCAGTGCAGCATTTTATTTTATTTAAGTTGATTTTCGCAAGAAACTTATTTTCGTTTTTACTTCCATTTCCTTCATATAACAAGCAAACAAACAAGGAAAAAATATTATAAAAAAAAATATTTCGAAATGAAAAGCATGTTGGGGGCACGAAAAAATAACGCAACTTTAACAATAAAATCCTTTTACAAACACACACACACTCCCACACACACACACACACACATACTGTTGCTATTTGTTCTGTCACTTCCGGCGGCAGCAGCAGCAAATAAAAAACAGGGTTTAAATATATATGTATGTAGGCTATGTGTATATTACAAACAATGTTGTATCCGTCGTACGTCTCCTGCACCCCCTCCACTTACTACTCGTGCCACTACACTCAGCGAAACAATCGACGTAAAATTTAGAAAATCGCATCAAGGATTACCAAGTTGTAATTAAGAAATGCAAAAACTGACTTTCACTTTTAGAAATTTACTTTCTGTTGAGCAACCCTTGGCGAACTTTTGAATTGATTTTTTTCTGAGTGTACGTACATTTGCCTACCACATTGTTACCCCGTTTGCAGCACCCGCATGCCCCTTTGCCCCATCGTTTCGATCGCCTCGCTTTTCATTGTTGCCTTGCGCCAGCAGCGTTTATTAAATGTCACACTGCGAATTTGCCAACGGCCGCCAAAGGCAAAAGCTGCAGCAGTTCCCTGCTCCCATCGGACAATCTACTCTCCACACATACCCCGCCCCGCCCCGCCCCGCCCCGCCCCGCCCCTTAGCGTATTCTATCCGACTATCTGACATCCGTCTCATGGCATCCCGGCCTGGCCATGACGCTCTTGCTCTGCTCTCCCAAAACACAATGGCACTTGTCGCGCTTGGAGATTTCACTCACTGCCTGCTCCTTGCTGCTCCTTGCTGCTGCTTGTTGTTGTTTGTTGTTTTTTTTTTGTTGTTGTTTGTTGTTTTTTTGTTGTTTGTTGTTTTACTTGTTTGCTTTTGTTTTTTGTTGCTGCTGCGTCTGGGCTCGCTCGGCATTTTCTATTGTTGCTGTTGTTTGCGTTGAAGTTACATATTTTTAGTTGCTTAGTGATACGCTCCCCACTCCCCCTCCCCCTCCCCCTCCTCCTCACCCCTTAAAAAAAGGACCTCCCACCACGCCTTCCGCTCGCTCTGAAGCACTGCTGACAACTCCCCAGGCTGTCACGCAGTCAGTGACAATTTCATTTATTTTACGCTTCCGTCTCTCTCTCTCTCTCTCTCTCTCTCTCTCTCTCTGTCTCTCTATCTCTGTTTATCTGTATCTCTCAGTGTCCCTTTGAAAAATCAAACCTCGTCGACAGTCAGATTTTTTTTGTAGCCCACCTTCAAGCTGCAAGTCCTTTCTCACATGCCATGTTTTGGCCTTTGAAAAGCAACTCGTTTGCAAACATTTGAATTAATACCCTAACTGGCTGACATTGGCTTTAATTGAGTTGCAATTTAAGTCAGCTAATCTGATATGTTGGCCAAGAGGAGCCAAAATAAAAAAAAATATATAAGCAGAAAGTGCAATCAAAAGTTAGCTTAATTCTATTCTGAATCCTTTGTAGAGTGCTTCAAGCTGCGACTTTCTGTTGCACTTGTTTTTTACATTAATATTTTTTGCTATCATTGGGTTCATTTTGCATTTGACAGGCGCAGTTTTTTTCTTATAGGTTTTTTTATTTTATTTACATTTCTTTTAGATGCCAGCTGTGTTATTTTTGTTGCCACATTGCGTATACGCAACATTTCGCTTGAACTTGAGAATTTGTCTTTTGCATAATGTAATCATAATACCGAAAATGAAAAAATAAAAACTTCTTTTGCTGAGAGACAGAGAGAGAGATAGAGAAAGAGAGGCAGAGAGAGTGAGAAAAGCCAAATTTGTTTATTTTTAATTATTCTGTATGAAATTGAATTCAATATTGCCCGGCAGCTGCAAAAATTGTAATTAAATTGCAATGAAAATGAAATGCAATTCTCCAGTTAAATACAAAATGTGCCACATCTTGTGGCAGACAGAGAGAGGGAGACAGGGTTAGGGAGAATGCCTGTTAGCTCTTGCCTCCAAGAGACTAAGTCCAAAACTGTGAGTCCTGCAACAAGAGCAAAGCAAATACGTGGCACAAAATATTCAATTACAAGAGAAAATTTAGTGTGGAAAGTGCACACAAGAGACAGAGACAGCCACACGAAAGAGGAAGAGAGAGAGAGAGAGAGAGAACGAAAACGAAAAGCTTGTGAAATTGTGTATCAAGCAAAATGTAGCCTCAAGTGTTTTGAAGCTGTTGAAAGTATTCGAAAAAGGCAGCCATGCAAGAAGCAAACAAAGTTTCGACACCAAGAAAAACTTATACACAGAGAGACAAAGACAGAAAGAGAGAGAGAGAGAGAGAGAGAGAGAGAGTGAGAGGGAGACTGCAATGTTTGCCAAGGTGTGCAACACTTGAGAGACCACAAATATGGCAACATATGCGCTCCACTTTCAATTAGTCAAATTAAATGCACTTATGGGACTGACTCCTGATGCTGATTTACCACAATTAACTCACAACACTCAGCACTATTTTGGTCCACTCTATTATTCCCCCTTCGCATTCCCTGTTCCCCTGTCCCATTGCTATTAAAATGGTTGATTTAACGTCATTTTCTTTTATATATATTTTTGCAGAGCACATCGGAGCCCGTGTATTCGCCAACAATGGCCGGCGGCCTTTTCTCGATAGACCGTGAATTCTTTGAGCGTTTGGGCACCTACGATTCCGGCTTCGATATTTGGGGTGGCGAGAATCTGGAGCTGTCCTTCAAGACCTGGATGTGCGGCGGCACCCTGGAAATTGTGCCCTGCTCTCATGTGGGACACATCTTTCGCAAGCGCTCCCCCTACAAGGTAAGCTGTGTGTGTGTGTGTTTGTGTGTGTGATTGCCGCATGCCACATGTGCCAGCCGCAGCAGTAGCAGTGGCTGTTGTTGGACACACAACACGCAACACAAACCCAAAACCGACACATGGGCAAGGGACACGGTCCCGTGTGTCCGTCTGTCTCTCTGTGTGGGTGTTGTGGCAATGTGTGGCTCTCTGTGTGTATGTCTGCCACAGTCTTTGGAAAAGCTTTTGCTGCTGGCACTGCTGCTGCCTCTGTTGCTGCCTCAATTATCAGCGGTTTACGCTTGACAAAAGTTTGGCAACTCTTGTGTATGTCAATGGCGCAACGGCTTCTTCTCTGTGTTGTATGCCACACAATACCACAGCCTGCCACATGCACGCACGCATCGAACGGATGAACAAAATGACAACCCAATTTCAGAGCTCCCAACAAATGAGCCATTAAGGCGCATCATCATCGTCATCATGCCTTATTCAGAGGAACAACTTTTATTTTGGCACTACTCCAATTGCAATTGCAAATGCAGCTACTCGATTCGAATTTATCGATAACAACCAACAAAGAACTATAACAATAAGTATCGATCTTTATACCCTGGCAAAGAAGAGTTATTAGCCTTTGAACTCAGCACTCTGTTTATATTCATCAAAACATATATTTCTAATTCTATATCGACTATTTAACGAAACATTGTCGATGACAGAACTATCGATTAATTTACAAATGAGTATTGAAAACTCGTTAAATGACTTGATGCAATTGTTTTAAGGGAAATGTTGGATATATAATCGATTACTCAATCGGCTATATGCATAAAGCTCAATGATTAAGTGTATAACATGAAAGTGCACATATTCAAATGCATACTCGATACCCAGAATTTCTGTGGCCCAATTATCGATTAATCGATAGATAATTTAAGGACATTTTCATAAATTATGAATTAGTCAAGCGATGCTGCACACGAGTCTCAGCTGCAAATTATATAACAAAAAAGTATTCATATACAAATGAATAACAGAACACTGTTGCGTAACTATCGACTTATCGATAGCTAACTTCTTGGAAATGTATTCTAGAGATTCTCTTCTTATAAATAGCACAGTCGATAACTTATCGTTTAGTGAATCAGTGCAACTAACACAACATTCGGCAATTCTAAAACCTACCCAATACTATTCGATAACTTATCGATTAGTGCATTTTGACTACATCTTCTACATTGTCTGCTTTAAGCAGACTGTATTTCACCAGCTAGCACTAACTAGCACAACCTGTCGTACATTAGCCTCAGTCTCAGCCAAAAGCCTCGCAAAAGCTGGTAAGAACAACGCCATGGACACACACCCACACACACTGGCACACACACACTTACACACACCCACACACACTTGCTTATACACACTCAACGCAGAGCACAGTCAACACATAAACCAGAACAATACAAATTTGGCAAACATCAGGCTAGGCGAGAGGCATACACAATGTGCAGGACGAGGTGGTGGCGCTGCGTGGAGTGGTTGCCACCTGATTATAGAGTGAGGAGTGGGGGGCGGGGCGGGGTGGATTGGGGTTGGGTTGCTAAACATAGATGGCCGCATGGAAGGACCACAATAGCAACCAGCAACAGCAACATCAGCAGCAGCAGCAGCAGCAAGTGGACAACCAGCAGAAGTTGGTTCACATGACGTAAACCGACTCATTCAGGTAATTAGGCGGGTCTGCCAGCCTCTACCCCCTCTTCCCCTGCCACCTGCCACCCACCACCTACAACCTGCCGCATGGCGCATTCCCGGCTGCTGATTCAAGTGCATTGTTTAAGGACCGAATTGTTTGTTTGCTAAATATTTTCGTTGGCTTTGCCGGCGTTGTTTTCTTTCTGTTGCAGCCCCAAAATGTTGCTAATGTACATTCAGCTGCGCTTATCTGCCCCTCTCTCTTATCTCATGCTCTTCTTTGTCTTCTTTCTTTTGCAGTGGCGCACGGGCGTTAATGTGCTGAAGAAGAACTCAGTCCGTCTGGCAGAGGTCTGGATGGATGACTACTCCAAGTATTACTATCAGCGCATTGGCATGGATAAAGGCGATTTCGGTGATGTCAGCGATCGCAAGAAGCTGCGGTAAGTTGCCACAGATATAATACAAAAAAAGTAGTAATCTAAATGTGATCGAAACTGCCATTTTTTAAATCGGAGCCAGCATCACGTTTCCAACTTTGAGTGCAGCTTGAATCTAGAGGCTAACAAGCTTTACGTCAATCCATACTGAAAAAGCCGCGTTCGATCAATCGTACATTTAAAGTTGAAAACGTGATTTTGGGTCGAAACATAAGTCAAAATTATAGTCCGAAATTCGGCATATGCCAAATTTAGGCATAGGTCGAACCTTCAAAATGCCATAACTTCGTCAAAACTTAACGCATTTTCAAAAGCAAAGTCTTTTTAATCATAGTTTGGCCTCTAGATCAATCCTACATTTAAAGTTGAAAACGTTATTTTGGGTCGAAAAATAAGTCAAAATTATAGTCCGAAAATCGGCATATGCCAAATTTAGGCATAGGTCGAACCTTCAAAATGCCATAACTTCGTCAAAACTCAACGCATTTTCAAAAGCAAAGTCTTTTTAATCATAGTTTGGCCTCTAGATCAATCCTACATTCAAAGTTGAAAACGTTATTTTGGGTCGAAACATAAGTCAAAATTATAGTCCGAAAATCAACATATGCCAAATTTAGGCATAGGTCGAACCTTCAAAATACCATAACTTCATCAAAACTCAACGCATTTTCAAAAGCAAAGTCTTTTTAATCATAGTTTGGCCTCTAGATCAATCCTACATTTAAAGTTGATAACGTTATTTTGGGTCGGAACATAAGTCAAAATTATAGTCGGAAAATCGGCATATGCCAAATTTAGGCATAGGTCGAACCTTCAAAATGACATAACTTCGTCAAAACTCAACGCATTTTCAAAAGCAAAGTCTTTTTAATCATAGTTTGGCCTCTAGATCAATCCTACATTTACAGTTGAAAACGTTATTTTGGGTCAGAACATAAGTCAAAATTATAGTCGGAAAATCGGCATATGCCAAATTTAGGCATAGGTCGAACCTTCAAAATGCCATAACTTCGTCAAAACTCAACGCATTTTCAAAAGCAAAGTCTTTTTAATCATAGTTTGGCCTCTAGATCAATCCTACATTTAAAGTTGAGAACGTTATTTTGGGTCAGAACATAAGTCAAAATTATAGTCGGAAAATCGGCATATGCCAAATTTAGGCATAGGTCGAACCTTCAAAATGCCATAACTTCGTCAAAACTTAACGCATTTTCAAAAGCAAAGTCTTTTTAATCATAGTTTGGCCTCTAGATCAATCCTACATTTAAAGTTGAAAACGTTATTTTGGGTCGGAACATAAGTCAAAATTATAGTCCGAAAATCGGCATATGCCAAATTTAGGCATAGGTCGAACCTTCAAAATGCCATAACTTCGTCAAAACTCAACGCATTTTCAAAAGCAAAGTCTTTTTAATCATAGTTTGGCCTCTAGATCAATCCTACATTGAAAGTTGAAAACCTTATTTTGGGTCGGAAAATAAGTTAAAATTATAGTCGGAAATATGCCAAATTTAGGCATAGGTCGAACCTTCAAAATGCCATAACGAAAGGGCGTTTTAATCATAGTTCTTGCATGTTTGGTTTAAGTTTTGAATTGCAATGGTTAAAGTTGTGGTTCTGTTTTATGGTTAAATAAATAACTTATGCTTAACCAACTTTCTTTTTGGTTTTCCACACTTACAGCGATGATCTGCAGTGCAAATCCTTCCAGTGGTATCTGGACACCATCTATCCGGAGCTCTTCATACCCGGCGATGCGGTGGCGAATGGCGAGGTAAGTTTTTGCGCACATGTGGCATATTTACACACACAGAGCAGTGGCATGCAGCATGTTGTGGAAAGCGGCTATAACCCTGTTAAGTGTGTTTTGGGCCCCACTTACCTGGCTGGTTTTACCTACCAAAAAAAAAAGAAAAGAAAAGAAAAGAAAAACAAAAGACTACAGCCCCAAGACTAACCCATTAATGAGCATTAATAAGGATAAAACAAACACATACACATAATATTTCCCATTTCGCAGATAAGGAACTTAGGTTATGGCGGTCGCACCTGCTTGGATTCGCCGTCGGGCAAACGCAATCTGAAGAAGGCTGTCGGCTTATATCCTTGCCACAAGCAAGGTGGCAATCAGGTTTGTTACCACCACCAACTGCAACGAGAGCAACATGAACAACAACAACAGCACTGCGACCGCCACAAACTCCGTTGAAGCACAAAACCGTTATGATATATCCCCAATATATATATATATATATATATATATATATACTCTCTCCTTTTACCAACCTGTACAGTCAAGCCTCGCTTTCTGCCCCTAATTACTAATTTGACTAATTCAAACTTTGGGTTTCTGTTAATCGAAAAACTTGTGGAGCAGCGATAACGATATCGATAACATCATAAAGAGCTGCTGCGCCCGTTTTCTAATCCCGTTGTTATTGTGTTCTTTCTCTCTGTCTGTGTCTCTGTCTCACTTACTCACACTCGCTCCTATTCACTCACTCTGCCATATGACGTTGAATCGAACTTAATTTGCAGATAAGAAGCATCAACACGAACATGTGCCTCGATGCCATGCTAAAGAACGAGGACGAATCTCCTGTCGGTGTCTACGAGTGCCACGGCCAAGGAGGACATCAGGTATCCACACACACACTCTCTCTCTCTCTCTCTCTCTGTCTAGCTCCCTCCGCACACATCGCTATCCCCTCTCGCTGCGCCCCTTTGTGTGGGGGGAGGGGAGGAGGCATATTCAAATGTCAAGTTTTTTGCATTGGTTTTGGCTACATATTTTTTGATCCTGCCCCCTTCGAAGTGTTGTTGCTTTTTCCGAGCTTTGCTTAACGTAAACCGCTTGCTTGCTTAACCAATTGACAAATTATATCTACAATAAACAATACAATATATACCATACTCTCTTTTTTATATATTCTGGATCCGAGTACACCTAACCTTTTGTAAACATTGTCGAAGCTACTCTAACCTAACTTTAGGCTTAACATTTTTGACATAAGTTTCATATTCTTTGACTTTTAATTCCAATTTGTTAAATGTTTATTAATCTCGTCTGAGCTCTACAATTAATCGTATTTTAACTTTAAATAACTTGTTAATTTATTTTTTAACTGACTGTTCTTAAAGTAATCTATCGATTCTCAATTTAACACTTTTAGTCCCTTTCGAGTTCTTTTTAACACATCGGTTGGCAAAGACTTTTCTGAGAACTTTTTACATTTTTTCTAGTAAACATATGTGTTTTGAAGTACCCAAAATTTATATTTAGTATTATCTCTAAATAATCTAATTTTTGCTGGTGAGTTTCCCCTACTCCGTTGGCTCGTTTCTGGCCGTTGGAGCCGGCCAAAACCCCATTTTTTGGATTTCCTGTTCGTCTTAAAATTTAAAAATATCTAATATATATATATAAAATCGATTTTTGATATTCCTGCGGTTTTGAGCACTAATTTCACGGAGTTTGTGGACTACAAAAAAATGTTGTTGTTTGTTTTTTGTTATCGCATTTATCGCATTTATTTAACATTTAAGCTTTAGCTCTTAGCCCAAGTGAAACTAGTTATTACAAACGTGGTTTTCATTGTTGCCAAAGCGAGAATGTGACCAAAAATGTAAACTGCATTTACAATAATACTACAGAACATAACAATAACACACACACACACACCTACACACACACATACACTAACACACATACTCATACACAGTTGATATTTATGCCACGTTGCAAAATTAATTAAAATGCAATCATAAATAAAATGACAAAAATGATAAATCATTTCCAATGGCTTTGCTTGCCATCAGGTTTTTTCACACACACAACAAACAACAGCAACCACAACAACAACACCAACAACAACAACAACAAAACAAATTTTGTGACAATTTTACGAACATTTAATAACAAGCATTTCAACAATAAAAACTGCACACAAATAAAAACTGCAGCACAGCAAAAAACACACACAGATAAAACAGATACACAAATAGATAAATAAATGTGGGGATTGCAAACCTGCAAGGCTTTGTGTGTGTGTGTGTGTGTGTGTGTTGTTTGTTGTGCGTATTCAGCGTTAAATGGAAAGTGTTGACCTCGTTCCTCTGCACGGTAAAATCGCCAGGCGTTTGTTTTGGCCACGCCCACGCGCCGCTGCTCAAACAACGCCCACTTTTCCCCCAGCCGCCCACAGGCGCATTGCAAATGAAACAAAACATCGCAAAGGAAATGAAACAACTAACAAAATCGACACGAAAAGCTCCTCTAGAATGCAGCATACTCTGTAAAAGTGAACACAGTAAAAAAAAATCACTTTTTATTGTAAATTTTGTAAAAAATGAAGAAAGTCAAAACACAATCATAAATCAAATTTGTGTCCTCGTTTGAGCAGCGATTAATTTTAGTAAGCGCCAATATACCCCATTTAACATTGTCTGCTAGGGTATATTCCAAGGCGGGTCGGGTGAAAAAACGCGACTGAATAAAATAATCAACATCCGCGAGCGTTTTGGGGACACCAAATGTTTTATGGGCGTGGCAAATTTTAATTTCGCACATGGCAAACCCGAAAAAAGGGACACAAAAAAAACAGGGGGGGGGGGGGGGAGAAATGGAAGTAGAAAAGGGAGCAGAAGTTGCAGTTGAATGCAACTGCCACTGCTTTGACTAAAGCCATGTCAAAGAATTCCTCTCTCTTTCTCTGTATCTCTTTCTCCCTGTCTCCTTCCATCTCTCTCTGTCAGCTGTCGCAGTCGCAACGGAAACCGCGCAATGTAATGAAAAACATTTTCATTTCAGGCTACAAAAAAAGTTCGTAGCACAAAAAAATTTGCTCAGCTTTTGCTTAAATTATAAAAACTAAAAAAAAAACCCAAAAAATGCTGCAAGCGCATATTAAAAAATTGCACAGGCTGCGATAGCCAAAGGGAAAAAGCGAAAAAAACGCGTTAAACTTAAATGAAAAAGATACACACATAATTAAAAATGTAACACGCATCGGGCGCAAACAAAAGTGGAAAGCTGTGGAAAACTGTGGGAAACTGTGGGAAACTGCAGCAAAAGCCTCGTCAAGAATTTTAAAAGAAGGCAAATGCAAATGCAAACCAAGCAAATGAAGGACGCACTCACAATGTGTGGCAGGGGCATGTGTGGCAAGCAGGGCAAGGGCAGCGATAAGCGAGTAAGAATGTTTAATGCAAACATGCAGAGTGCAACCAAAGTTGGTTGTCGGTGTGGGAGGGGGGAGATGCAACACATTGAATATGCCACTTTAAAAGTCTGATTTATTTATGAAAATGTTAAAGGAAAAAGGAAATGTATATATCAGACTAAAAGTGAAG